>JACDOX010000031.1:6660634-6776091 GCA_014549065.1 Cardinalis cardinalis
GGGAAGGGAAGGGAAGGGAAGGGAAGGGAAGGGAAGGGAAGGGAAGGGAAGGGAAGGGAAGGGAAAAAGTGTTACCTCATGTATCTTTAGTCAGAATGACACTTCGAGGAGAAAGTTCTTTGGACTGACTTGATCTTTAGATAGAATAGCCAAGGCTTGTCTGTCTTTTAAGGAAAAATGTTGAATATTAATTTTGTTTAAAATGTTCAAGAAGAAAGTATTCAGCTCAATTATTAACAAAAGTCAGGTTTTAGTTAATACCCTCAATATCTGAAAGACAATRATTAACATATCATGCTTTATTTCTAATTCTGAATTTAAAATGTGCATCTCCTAATTTTACCAATGTTAATACACATCTTAAGTATAGCTGTGCATTACAGTATGACACTAAAGCATAGAAGGATGCTGTTGGAAGTATCAGTAGCTTAAGTCTCGGTCCATAAAGGGAGAATGATTTACTCAAAGAATTCTTATTCCCCGAGAATGTAAATATTCTTTGGAGGTTTGGTGCACCACCTACGCACCAGAAAGAATAAGATTTTAAATAGTGTGATTCAGAAGAGCTTAAATATATAAAAGTTTTTATTTATTTAGTAGTTGATTTCCACTTGACATTTTTTACTGAGTAGCTCAAGTGCATGGGTTTACTTAGGGAAATAGGAGAGAAGAACAAAAATCTCAGACTCTTATTCAGATTGGGGTTGCAATGAGCACTGAGAAGAGTGTCATTCCCTACCTTTGCAAGAGTATTCTCTTTCTTGTTGGATTCATCAGTGAACATACTCTGGAATTTGGGAYTCAAGGTCAGCCTCTTCCCACAAAATAGAGAAAAATACATTTCTGTAGAGTTTCTGTAACGTTCCACTGATTAAGAAAATATTAACATACGAGAAACTTTTGCCTAGATCTTTTTACTGTTTGATGAAACTTTAATGTATGTTTCCTAAAAGATTGCATCAAGTACAGGGCTGTATGTGTATTCTTACTAGATTCTTTCTCAAAGTCTTTTCATCTTTCTCTGCTGTGCTTCTATGATCAATTGAAATAGTTTTTGAATGAAAAAAAAAAACATGAGTCAGGATCTTATTTCATAAATTGAAAATGCTGAAGATCCACAACAATGGGATACATAGTTTAGAATATTTTTTTCTTTTTCTCCTGAAAATGCATAGATAGAACTAATTAGAAAYGCAGAACTGGAAAGATGACAAAACATAAAAACATTATTCCAGTCCCAGCTCCTGGGACTGGATTTCTGAAGTCAATTATTTTYGTATAGAGCACATAAACACTCCTGGAGGCTGTGACAAAAATGCTAAACATTCTGAACAGAGCAGCAAATTCTGTCAACCCATTTATCCTGCCCATGATGACAGCCATTTGAAACCAATATTTCATCTTCCCCTGCTGGACCATGACTACCTTTTTCTCTCCCTTTTGGGCTTTTCATTATTCCTTCAGGCCTAGTCACACAGCAATGTCATTTATAGCAGGCCTCAGCCCTGTTTTATAATGTCTTTCCTCTGCAATCCAAYGATAAAGTTGTAACATTCTTTGTGGAAATGGCTTTATTTGTTGTTTGTGCTGAATGTGGTAGATGCTTCTAAATCTGATGAAGGAGAAACTGAGCAAAAGGCCACAAATACCATATGGTATCTGATATGCTTTCACATTTTTTCTGTGGTGGTGAATTAATGTGGTGCAATGGCCTGGCTTCTGAATATCTTGTGGGACCCCACTTGGCAATGCCAGGAATTATATTTGTTACTGAATGTTCTGATTGGTTTGGCACCAGCAGTAGCATTGGGGCACCCTACACGGTTCCTGTTCCATTGCTGGCATTCCAGGACAGGCTTTGAGCACAGGGTTTCATGATTGCAAAATGTAAGGGAGGGCTGAATCAATGGGAGATATTCCCTGGCTTCCTATTTCTGCAGTAGTTTTGGCAGCTACAGWGTCCAAAAGAGAGGTGTTGATGTAAGGCGTGTGCTTTCAGGATTGGACAAACAAAGGCATTTTTAAGTTCTGTCTTCAGCACCAAAGTAAGGAGTTTAGCACTTCTTCCCTGAGAAATACTTTGGATACAGTTTTTTTTTTATTCTTATATAACTGATAGAATTATTCTCAGCTGAATATCTACATTATTTAGCTTGTACCACTGCATGCTTTCATAATAAATGTCACCTAAGCATCATACCTCACTCTATGGCTCATGGAAAAATATGGACCCTGGCATTAATTACTCAGTATTAAATTATTTTAGTAATAATTATACTAACTGTGAGTGTAATTGAGTGGAAGTGACAGCTGTACCTGTCTAGCTACTRTATAATTTTGGGTTGAACTTGATCACTAAAGCAGATCCTAATGCAAGAACAGTGCATTTACAGTTTGCTCCCACATGCCTTGAGGGCTACCACTCAAGCAAGCAGAATATTGAGGTTTGTAACACTAGCAATAGAACAAGTTTTAAATGGGATGGAAATGATGGCATGAGAATAGGGAGCTTCCAGGAGGGGTATGTTTTTGTTGGAGTGCAGACAGAAAAATWGGGTTGAAGCAGGAGGGGATGCTGGCTTTTCTTTGTAAGCTGGCAACTCTTCAGTTAAATTTACTGAGAATTTCTCCTTCTGACCTCAGCTTAACTATCAGAACAGAACTTGTCTGTTTCCTGAGCTTGCTTCCCTAACTCTACCCAACATCATCTCTTCCAATCACTACTTCAGAATGGTAATCTGTATTGGAAAACTGTAGATTAGTCTTCTGAGATAGAATCACTTCAGGTAGGTAAAGCCTTTCAGGTGTTCCTACCAGTTAGAAAAACTGGGTCCTATAATTAATTCTTAATGCCATGTAGCAATTCACCTTTCCCTGTCTCTCTCTCCATATTATATTCAGTTCTTTTTTACAGGCTCCTAGACAACATAGATTTTATTGCTCATGATTATATCTAGTTCTTGGCTTTTGATTTGGGGATTWTTTTTTTGTTTGCCTGCTTTCTTTTCTCTTTTTACTATGGAGTTTTTTAATTGATGGATCTCCTATACAAATGTTTAAAAAATAAACTTTGAAATTTTTGTWTGGCTGACAGTATGTAGTTCACCAAGTCTCAACAAATATAGAACTTAAGCAAAGTAAAAAAAGTCAACACAACACAATAAAGTAATTTTGATTGAAAAACTCTAAAAAATATCTAATTTTTTTTGAAGATTATTTTTCAGACTAACTGACTTTTTTGAAAACTGTAACATACATATTATTGCAGTGAGGCTTTAAGGAAAATTTAAAATCAAAGTCAGAATGCATTACATTTTGAAAAAAATATAGCATCAGAAGATGCATATTTCTACTTTCTTTATTTCTTTTCTGTATCTTCCATGGGTTTGTGCAACGTTTTTATAGCTGAAGATATCACTGTTTTAGCCTCTATGTGTGTACTGAGTTTAAATTGGAATGCAACAGGAACATATTTATTTACTAGTTGTTTCAATACTAACCATCAGAATAGCTGAAAGGTTTTTTGCTAGATAGCATTGTGATGAAAAATAGAGAACATGATCTTGCAAAGAAACTGCTGCATAGTGAAACAGTAAMTTAATTTAAATTGTTTAGACACCTCTCTATGCATGCATGTACTAATTCTATTAATGTGAATGATAGCCTTTTTTATAGTTTCACTGAGCTTACTGCTGACTTTTGTACTGAGAAGAGCAGCTGTCAGAACTACAATAATGTCTGAACAAAGATACTCTAAATGTTTCTTGAGTTTCTTTGTAAATACAGAGCTTTTGATCTTGTCACACTTTATCACTATGAACACCTATGGAAGTCTCGCCACAAAGTAATGTATTTTGTCTTCAAGTCACATAGAACACCATTAATTGTTTTATTTGCCTTTTCATCCTTTCCTCTCTTTTCTTATGTACTTGCTGACAGCTGTACTTAGTGGCATGACTCACAACCTTCCCTGGAGCAGAGCTCTTTGAGCATGTGCATTATTGTGTTGCTCAGCTGGATGGAATMTATTGCCCTAGGTTAGCCCATCATGTAGGCAGCCACTTAAAGGAGACTGATTCACTTTTACACAGATTGTGGAGCAAAACTCTAAATTTGCACTGGCAGCATTGTCTGTACAACTCAGAAAATTCTTCAGTTAAAAATGGTGTGAAGATCAGGATGCTCTCCTGCTTCTGTTTACTGATTATTAACTACAAGGATTGAAAAGATAATGCTTTGGTTTCATATTCTGTTACTGTATTGGTCTAAATAAAATGTTGGGTTTTGGGGTTTTGGCAGTAGGTGTTACAMGTTAATCTAGTGAAATATAGACTCTTCAGACATTGTTGGAAATTTGGAGATTTCTTTTCACAATTATTACCCTGGACCGAGTACTATTTACATAAGAGACTACATTCTGGGTGAGTTCTTCCCAAGCTGATCTAAGAAAGGCAGTCCTAGTGCAAATAAACAATGCCACTGTTAGGAGGAGGAYGCATTTTCATATGCTGCACTAATGGAGTTGTGCTTCTGGCAAGTCACAGTTTACTTATTGCAAATGGTTTTCGATTAATATTCCAGAGTGGAGAGAAGTTTTGCCGTATTTTTATACTGATGCACTTTTATTTTGTTCAACTGGCTTTTCAATTCYGATGAGATAATATTTATTCATTTTTCTAATACCTCCACTTCACCATGAGGGTGACCAAACTGCTGAAATCAAGAGTATGTTTTCTATTGCAATTTATAAACAAAGGAATAGGAGTCTATCTCAAATGAATAGCTCTATCTAAAATGAATAATCCTATATTTATGCTTACATCATTTTCTTCAGAGGCAGTAAAGCAGGCTAACAAGCAATGATTCTCTCTTTCTGTGATATTAAAGCTTAATTATCTTGTTGCTTCTTAGTAATGCCACGAATAACATTTTGAACAAGCCGTGATTAAATCTGTTCCTGTTTCTGTGTGGTAATCTGCAGAAAGAGTTAGTAAAGTTTCAAGAACAAGTTAAAAGCTGATTACTTGTCTTCAATATCAGTTTTTTATAAAGTCTTACTGAAATATTAGGGAGATGTCAGAGATGATGTATTCATTCTGTAGTGTCTGCTCATTGCCAGAATTGGGAAAAAAAAATATTCTCTTTCATGTCAGTACTTTTTAAAAGATATTCTTCATTTGAGAATGGTGGATATTCTGCAAGTCCTGTGTCTTCCTCTGTGTCATAAAGAAACACAACACGATGGTCCTTAAGAAGCCAAACATCACAAGCTAGTTGGAAATTTATTAGAAAATGTATACTTTAAGAATTGTACTAAATGAAGACAAAATAGAAAAGATCCAAGAAGTTTCTGTGAAGTACTCTATTGACTTCCAACAAAATGGTATTTAATAATGGATAAATGCCATAAAAGTGTATTTTCAGCTCTCTGTGACTCTGGCAGATGAGCACAAATTAATTTATGCCATAAGCATTCAAGCTTCTGAACCCTTCACTGAATTTCACCAAGGGCAAATAAATGCTATAAAAGTATTTTTATGCTTCTGTGGCTGTGCAACTAAAAAGAACCCTTTCACAATATTAGCTAATGCAAATCAAAACTGTCAATATTCTGTAAGTAGAAGAAAAAGATATTATTGGTCTCTGTGTTTGAGTGAATCCATGTGTGAGTCAGTGTTGCAAAGGCATTTGATTTTCTTACTCAAGCTTGTGTTTCTTTCAGTAAATCAATAACTTCACATATGCAATAATCAGAAATTTCTAAATGATCAATTTCTTTTCATATGCATGGCTATTCACTCTGGGTTTATAGCTTTTTTATCAACAGAAGAATGAAGTTTGTGAATGCTTTATCTTCCTTAACAGTCAATGCTTCCTCTTGATCCTGCAGTGCCTGCTCAAGCAAAACATCCACTCTCAGTAAAAAAATAAGGGCTGCAGTGCCCACTGCCCTTGCTAACTTTTTTTTTTCTTTTTCACAGTGAGTAGCACTGGTTGCACAATGTAAAGCCTCTGAATTATGGCTAAGAAATCTAGAATTCTCTTCCTAAATCTGCCACTGACTGTAGTAAGACTAAGAACGATTCATTTGATCTCTTTTCCCATCTATCTTTACATTCTTTCTCTGTTTTGTGTATAAAGGTAATTTTAGCCAATGACTTGTCTCCTCACAAATCTGCAAAAAATTTTTAGAAATGTGATATCGGTTAAGAATTCTTGAGGATACTGTCATACAAAGAAATGAAAAACCAAATCTATATGAGGCTTGATAAATGACCAGCATTTATTTTGTGTGTGTGCGTGTGTGTGTGTGTGTGAAATAAATTAGACTTGCAGTCTACTTGGAGAAATCTTCATGAAAACAAGTGACTTTTGCTTGTGAGCTCTTTGTCTTTAATTTCCACTCTTTTTTTTTTTTAATTTGTTTTTCTGCTTAAGAAATACAGGGGTTTTATCCACTCATTTCTACCTGCAGTTACACAAAGATTGAGAAAAAGTTGCTTAATGCTGCACTTAACTATCCTTCCAGCAGCACATATCCTTTAAGTCCTGTGTTTACTGACAACACAGCAAGAAAATGCTGTGAAGGTTAAGCGCAGTAGTTAAACAAAAAGTAATCCTCCTACACATTCTTCCAAGGGCATTGCCAGCAGATTATTAGGACAGGAGGATGGGAGTCTGACATTAAGTGTTCTCTGGTTCAGTCAGACTGAAAGATACACAAAAAATATCTTTTTCCTCTCTTTTCAATTATGCCCATGTTTTTTATTGGAATTTTGCATATGGTAGTTATTTGCCTCTAACAAAAAATTCTCAATGTTTGTTTTCTCTATGGAAACTAACTATTGATTGAATTCTTTCTTAAGGTATAGTATATTTACTTCTGATGYTAATCAGAGGGGAAAAAATAATTCTTTCATACAAATTCATGGTCACAAAAGACAGATCATGGGATTAATTAGCCAGATGACCCATGCAGATTTCATTCAGCAAGTTCTTTAGCAGAATAAGACACTCTTCCATAGTAAAATCATGATGTGAATGTTCAGTTACAGAATCTCTTAATGTAATACAATAGGAGAGAGTATATTTTGAGGAAAATGAAAAACTTGTGTTTTTAGTTTGGCCTTAACTWRYTARWWWATGTAGGTCAAAATTGCTTCTGTAAAAATTGAGGACTGTACAAAAGACAAGAAGATTTATTAAGAAAGAAACGTATGTTTTTATCCATTTCATTACTAACATTTGTGGTGAATATTTATAGCAAGGTACCTCCTGTCTTAAGGACACTTTTAAAGTGCCCACATTAAAATGACTTATTAGCATACTTAGTCCTTATTAGTATACTTCTGCTAAGGACTGCACTGCAAAACAATAGGACCTTCAGCTTAAGTTATTCATAATAACCAATAATCAGAGACAGAATACTTTGTTTCTAGGAAATTAGTAAACAGGCTGTTGTTAACCAAGGARGAGGAAATTATTTCAGCAACTAGGGAAATTGTACCACCGCCACTGAATCCCAAAGAAATGAATCCAGATGCATTAGTAAAATTATGCATTTTAAAGTCAGCTGTAACAACACATGAGAATGCATTAACAGAGAGGAAGGAAAAAGGGGATTGAATACCTTAACAGTTATTTTATTTCTAAAGATKATTTTTTCTTATAATTATTTACAAAGGCTTTCATTGATGCCTTTTGAATCTCTTTCTCTAGCGCTAATTGCTTGATCTTTAATTACCACCCAAATCAGTCCAGCGCTTACTTATGAAATTTAAGTTAAATCTACACTTTTAGAAAAGCATAACATTCAAATATTTGCATTAATGTTAAAATAATATTAAACTACTATTTTTCAAAGAAAAGGGTCTTGGTATTAACCTTGTGATGAATCCCTGTGTAAGTGATAATTCAGATACTGTGTAGTGGTAAGAARGCATATTAACATTCACAGCTATTAGAATGAATTTCCTCTAAATATCTCTAATATTCCTGAGTCCCATTTTGGTATAGAAGTCCACCTTTCTTTAAGCAAATCCTATACAAGTGAACTGTGAGACAGCAGAATATAGAAAATAAAACCATCATAATATATAAAAAAAAATTATCTTGCCCTTGATTCAAGCAAATACAAGAGTGTTATTCAATAAACCTTTTCTCACTGGCAGTTCTATTTTATTTAACAGGCTTTTCATCAAGGTGACACCTTTTTCTGTAATACTATTTTGTATCATCACCATATCATCTCATGCAAGAGTGGGTAATGGAAATTAATATTGTAGTGATACCAGTGACACTAATTGGACTAGCTTACTTCACTGTTATTGAGGAAAGAGGATTGTCTAAAATGTGTTTAGAAGGCTTGCAGGAGAAACAAATACAATGCATCATGAATGCATTTGTCGAAGTTATAATAATTTCCTTTCTGGCATTGCAGAATGTTATTAAAATACCTTAGTATATGGTGCATAAAATTGCATTTTTTAATAGAATTGATGACAAATGAGAAAAAAAAGTATTACTGAGAAAAGGAAAAAGTGTGGCCATAGGAAGATGAGTGTGTGATCACCACATGAGGAAATAAAAATTCAACAACAGCTTGAGTGACATACACTTAAAAGTAACTTTTCTCATTGTAATTGCTGTATAGAAAATGCTGGCCAATTTACRGAAGATTTACTAGTTATGTTTGTCTTTTCCATTTATCATAGTCAAGAATAAAATAATCTTCCCTGGATACAGCTAAAGGGATGACCTAATAAGATACTAGATAGACCGTTTTATTTGCTACTGATTTTATTATCAGCTAAATCATGGCTGCAGACAATTCAGCTGAATTATAGTTTGTGCAAAGTAAACATTTCTTYAGCCACTGATACCCATATGGTCATTTAAGTGGGTTTCTGGGACCTGTAATTGTGCTTAAGATAATATATTTCTTTTAAATATATATGCACCTATAGTATATTCAAATTTAGCCTCAAACTGTTAAAAGGATGTTCATAGCCTTTTCAGAAAAAAAAAAGCTAATATGTATTTGCTACAAGACAGGTGTTGGGAATACTTGCATGTGTAATGGCATATAATATTATTTTTTCATAAGGTGTGAGTGAAATAGCTCCAGGCTTTTTTTACCCAGAGGTTTTTTCTCGAAGTACAGTAGCTATTTTATTCCTCACTGAGATTATAGCAATGTTAATGGGGAGTGAGATATCCCCCACCTCCCAACCTCCAGATCTTCCAAATTCGTGTTGGGATTTTTAATTTGGTGCCTTTCAGGAAATAATGTCTATTTCCAAGTTACGTTGGTTTTTTTCTTTTTTACTTTGTTTTTTTTAGTTTCTGGCTCCCTTGATTTTGTTTTGTTTTAATGATTTTGTGATTGTTCCAGCCTTTACCTCTTGTAACTGAGCTTTGGGAAAGCTAGTATTTTATTTTGTTCTGAGTTTATGCTTGAACTAAAGAGGATAAGAGATTGTTCATCTATCCACTCCATTGCACAGCCTCTAGGAAACTTGCCTAAAAGTAAAGTTACTGGAACTTGGAGTAAATAAAAAATCAGAAAACCAGATTAACYGCCTGTGACTGCTAAGCCTCAGGGAACCAGGTCACAAAGAGGCAGAGCCATTATAATTGAAGTAATTGTGTTACATACTATAAACATAGACCAATGGGTCTGTAAAAATGGTTGTCCATTTGAAATACCCCCTGTACTGCAACTGTGAAGTTAGGTGCASAGTTTCCTTTTGACATGACTGCATAAATATATATACAGCATGATTCGAGTTGATCAAATTGAGAATAAAAGATGATTTGTAGTTCATTGTTCATGCATTTTGAAGTTTTTATGTGTGAAAGAGAAGCTGCCACTTTCTAAATGTTRAGTACACAAGCAAGGGCTAAGTGAACTGGTACTCTAGCATTTTGAGAAGCAGTAGCTGGAAACATCTGCTCTGTTTCTCTTAGAATGAGAATGCCACAAGCCAGTCTTGCACTGCCAGTGCTGAGACTGTCACACTGTATAGAGCTAAAAGACCATGTCGTGGCARGAAGGATGATAGACACAAAAAACATCACAAGTGCATTATCTTTTGAACTTACTGATTTCCTGTCAATGAACTAACACCTCATGGATTTGGAACTGCTTTTAAAATGTGTTCATATGCTTATCAGAGTTGACAAAGTGACAAGGGAAAGAAAAATAATTCCCTGCTTTTTCCTTGATTTGCTTTCCTATCCCTTGCATTAAGATTTTATAGGTTCAACTTGGAAATAGGGCTTTCTTTGAGACTTCAAACAAATAAACAGACACTGAAAGAATGAAAACTATTGCTTTCAGTAAAATATTTTATTTCTTTTAACAATAAAATTAACTACCACTTTACTTTTAGTACCAGTTAGTTTTAACGTTATTTATGCTTAATTATTCTGCAGAAAATATACTCYTAACCTGCTAACCTATCAAGCATTTTGTATTGGACAATTGGCTATTACTTGCTGCAAATRTGCTTGAGTGTTGCATGAATATTGCAAGTGCTTCATATCACTGTGCTCAGCATCTGTAGTGGGGTAGACTCACTTCTACTTATTCCTCAAATCATTTCCCTATTGAGCAGTTAGAGATRTATATACATATCTATATATATGTATATGTATATATATATATATATGTATATAATTTGGTATAACTGTTTCTTAGCTTAATCACTGGATATAGAAACCTTATAGCTGCCCAAGATAAAGCCTTAGAAAAACACATTTAAGAATAGCATAACATTTTCTGTATTAGAGAGTGAGTTTTTTCTTTTCAGAAGTGAATGATTAGGTGGGAAAATAAAATATTTTGAAGTCTGCTTAAAGTACTGACCCTAAGAATGACCTTCTATGGATTGTAAAGCTTTACTTTACTGTGGGTATTGTTACCCTGCAAAGTGAAAGGTGAATACACTGTATCATTTTCTTTTTGCAACATGTAGGTAAGTAGTGGATCAGGCTCTTCTTCCTACACAAAAAAAAGTCTTCTTCACTCCTGAAATTATTGCTGAGTGTAAGTCATATCATCGATTTTGGACAGCTATCTCAAAATTAAAGAATTGTCCTCTGGAAATTCCCTTCTGGATGTAGAGTGAGTCTGAGACAGTAGTTTATACTAGATACTCAGMTTTTAGGTTGATAAAGCTAAGGGAGATGAATCTCACTCTTGATTTTCTTACACAAAAAGTCACAGTAACTGTGGTTTGAACAAAAAAATAAACCAAAACCAAACTTGCCTCTTCTTTATTTGACTATTTCAGGTGATGAGTAGTAAATTGAGCTGAAGTTGTTCAGTCACATTTCAGTCACATCTTGAGTTTTCCCTTCTCATTCCTTCCCTTTGCTTCCCTATTCTCTTGGAAAAAACGTTGCTGTACTTCTCATGCCTGCTTGATAATTTCCCTATCAAAAATAATCCAACACAAAACCAACCAAACAAAAAACATTGGTCAGGAGCTGCCTCTGCAGTGAACTCAGCTTTGTCCACCTATCAGACTTGCCTATCAGATAAGGTGCGTTATCAGGTGCAGGTCCATTTCTGATTTTCAATGGGCTTCAAGTGTGAAATTTACCAAAATACACAGTTTAAGTCAGGTGGCCTCTCTGGAGTTGCCTCTGGGTCAATACAACAGCAGAATTTGTGGCAACTGTAAGTTTCTTGGCAAAACTTATCAGTACCTGGACATTAATCACACATCTTTGCCCTTCCTAATCAGATTTCCTGTACTCTTCTATGCACAACTTGTTTGGTCTGTCTTTGCCTCAGTTCCCCACCTTTTGAAATGCTTCACTAAAAAAAAAGATATTGCCTGGCGTAAAGTATTTAAAAGTCTAAAGCTATCAGGGTCTGTGATGACAGAAATCAGCTGTTTATTTGCTGAATATTTGTTTTTAAAAAAGAATTTTTATTTTAGTCTGGTGTCTTAGCTGCATGAAAGGAAAACTCTTCGTGTGACCTCAGGTACTTTCCCTAGTGACCTAACTAAAAAACACTGACATGAAGGCTGAAGTTTTTGCAGAAGCAGTTGCAAATACAACATTTTCATTGATTCAGTAGTTTTCCAATAATAAAAATGTCATTAATTCAACTTTTTTGAGGATTGAAGGCCAATTCTTCACCAACTGCTTTGCAATTTATGCTCCTGTTTCACTAAAGCTATATCCCTGTTGATATTTGTGACCTATTTCAGGAAAGACTCAAGTGATAAACCAAGAATGYTTGTTCCTACAAGCTTATATTTAGAGAGTAAAGAGCCAGCCTTCTTTTTTAAAAAAGAGAAATTATATGCAGAATGCAGAAGTGAAATATAATTATATATATATATATACACTATATTACTAAGAGTAGAAGAGTCCAAATCATAGCATTCTGGAGAAGCACTTCTTGAAAGAAAAGGAAAGAAAGAGAGAGAAGGAAAGAGATAGGAAATAAGGTGTACTTGGCTAGTATAATTTTTTCATAGCATTTCATATGGCGCTGTGGTTTAAATTCATAACCAAAACAATACTCGAGCAATACTTGATAAGACATTTAAGGGTAGCAACAAGGTCTTCTCTGAGTCTCACTGTGACACACAATTGTCTGACACACAAGTTTTTGTGCAATGGGCTGGGAGCTGACACAATCCTGCAGACATCCTGAACCAACCAGAGACACTCCTTGCCAAATAATGTCATGATTAGGAATAAAAGGTAAAAGAAGCTTTAAGAACATTAGGTGAGTTTGKTTTTTTTTCTGAGAACTTACTGCAACATGATGAATGGTTGTCTTTGGTTCACTTCTTTCGTTCTTTTTTTATCTCTCTTCACTTTTCTTCAGGTTTTTTGGGTGCTTTTTTTCTTTTTGTTTTTCTTTCTTCTTTCTTCTTTTTCTCTTTTTTTTTTTTTTTTTAATGTAGACACCTAAGCTTTTGTGCTTTTATTCTTCTCTTCCTCTTTTTTCTTCCCACTGAGCTAGCATCTCTGAGGTGCTTAGTTGCCCATTAGCGTTTACTAACAACAGAAGGCAGTGATAAAGATAAGAAAAAAATCATACTGATTTCTGATGCTCTTTGTGTTAGGGTATGTGGATTTTTCATTTGTAGCATATTCTTTAAAATGTGAATGAGAAAAAATTTAAAAGGCTGTGAATTACACCAGTTGTTAGCAGATACTTCAAGATTACAGCAGATACTTCAAGAAAAATCTTAGCATAGCTCTGTACTCAGAGTTATACAGACCTATATTAATCTTAAAACTGTAGCTGTTCCATTGTGTAAAGGATTGAATTATGTAACTCTTTTTACAAGCCTTACTATTTTGTGGTTCTTTTGAATACTTAATAGCACCACAAAGCAGTTACTTTTGAAATTACTGAGCTCCATGGCCATCCATAGAGTTGTTAGAAAAGCAGATCATATTCCTATTCAAAGCCTAGTGCCCCTTTTATGTGTAAACTAAACTCAGGAGGTTTCGCAGAGAACAGATGCTCATGCAGCTTATCCCTAATATACGAACACACATTTCTTTCTGAACTGCATTAAAGAAATTGTCTTCACGGTTTAATTTTCTCATATTAGGCTCCTCTCCTCTGACAGGAAGCTGGATGGATGACAGAAGCTGAAAATAGTCCTCTRTGGTAGACTAAACAAGTGTCACCTTCAGTGGCAGACTGCAAGACAAGATTTTCGAGTATTTTACTATAAGCAGTGTTACCTTAGACTGTATACTTCTAGATGAAATCTGTTGGCTTATTTGCAGTGGACAACTACTTTAAAACAAAATCACACAGGAACTAAGGTCTTCTAATACRTTGTTGACCCCACCATGAGCTCTTGCAAAGTCTCTATTTGCTATTTCTTCAGATAACTACCTTATTTTTCATAACTCTATTTTCAGACATTGATTTCCCTTTGGCTACCATACTCCACTGGTTCCTTAAGTCTTGATCAAGTGTCTTTAAGTGACTTCTTTGAAGTGCCCTTATCTGACCTAAATATGAATTTGTTGGCATTGCTGAGAGCCAGCATATAGAATACATACTTTTCTTTTTACTTTTTTATTTATTTTTCCTTTTATTTAAGATTTTTAARCTGTCTGCCCAACTCTTTCTCTGTAACCCAGGGGCAGACCTGACTACGATTTTGTCTTGCACTTCTGCTTCTGCCAGATGTAGGAAACAGTGAAAATCTTCATGGCTTTCTCTGTCTTCAGAAGCAAGAGAGTACTTAACCAGAGCAAGACGTATCGACAGGAAATTGAACCTTACTGGCTGGAAAGAGACACTGGAAATCTTCTGATCCTCTGTTACATTTAAAAGTGTTGATAACTGTGTAGAGACCCCACAATCCTCTGGGTAATGTCTTCCAGTGTTTTCCCATTATCACGGTGAAAAAAAATTCTTCATGCCCTTTGGAGGACTTCCCATTCTCCAATTTGTGTCTGTTGTCTCTAGACCAGCCACCATGTAACTCCAAGAAGACTGGCTCCATCTTCTCTGTGCMCTCCCAAAAGGTATCTGAGGTCTTCCCTAAGCCTTCTCTTAAGCCTAGAAAGACCTCGCAGCCTCTCAGACCCTCTCCTTGCACACCATGTGTTCCATTCCCCTCATCTCACCAGTTTGAGGACCTTTGCTGGGCCGACTCAGAGTACCAGTATCATTTGTGTGCTGGGGAGCTAAAAACTGGACATAGCACTTGAGATGTTGTCTCACAACTACAGAGAAAGATTGCTTCCCTAGATCTGGTGAGTATACTTCTGCTAATGCATCCAGGTTGTCAATTTTTTGTCTGTGCTTCAAGGGTGCACATGATTCATGTCCAGTTTTTTCATAAGAATGTCCAGACTTTTTTTKGTCAAGCTGCTTTCTCTCCATCCAGGACCCAGCCTATAGCATTGCATGGGATTATTTGCTTCCAGATGCAGGATTTTACACGTTGCTGAACTTCGTGATGTTGCTGCCAGCTTGTTCCTCACACCTGTCCAGGTTCCTCCAAATAACAGTCCTGCCCTGAAGCATATCATCTGTTCCTCCTAATTTTGCATCATCTGCAAATATRTTCAAAGTGTCCTCTCTCTCATCCCCCAAGTTTTTAAGAGTCATTGGACAATATTTTCCCCAGTAGTATTAAAAGTTGGCTTTTTGACTGCCAATCACTGCTCTTTAAGACCAACAACAGTCCAGCCTATTTTTCTCCCACTTAATTGTGCAGTTATCCAGTTCACAGCTCATGAATTTGACTGTAAGAGTACAATGTGAGACTGCCAGAGATGCCTTGCTAAAGTCAAAGTATGTCACATGCACCATTCTCATTCCATGCATACAGCCAGTTCTCCCATTGGAGGAGACAGGTTGGTCAGGCACAACTTGCCTCTAAAGGGGCAAGGGGTACATCTGAGGCTGCTCGCTTGAAGGCTAAGTTGTGAGAAAGAATGTTCTGAAAAAAGAGCACAGAGGTGAAAGAGGCCATTGTTCCCCCCCATTTCTGTGTGAATATAGAAGGATCACTTGTCAAATCTCAGTCCATGATACTTATGAGACGAGTCATGATAGAGGCTTATATTAATTAAAGTCTTCTCTCCCCACTCCCAGATTTTCAGTAGTGATTAACCAACCCAATGAAAGATTAGTGCTCCTACTCTAAACCCCATGATGCAGTTTCCCTCTCCCCCCATTTCCAGTTACTCATCTTGTGACACTCACCTAGCTTCACCCTGTTACTTAGATTACCTCTTTAGTTACCAAAAAGAAGTGGGCTTTTCTAGGATATGAGTCAACTAATTTATTACTAGCAGCTACCTGCTAATAAATGAGGATCGTATTCTAAAGATAATAGTTCTTCTTACTGCGTATAAAAAACTCTGTCTTAGTTGTAGATTTAGTAAGATAAATTTCTCATGGAAACATTTCTTTCAAATTTCCCCAGGATATTTCTATTACAATTCAATTATTATTAACTGGATAGGAGGAAAGTATAAATCTGGATTTACCTCTCATYTAAAATATTCCTATTTAAAGGTCCTCAAAGATTTTTGCATAGCTTATCGTACATTATATCTCACAYTAATAAATATGTGATTGAGTTTCCTTCTGGTGCTGTTAGTTGTATTCTATTTGAAATGTCTGAACAATCTGTTTCCTTTTGCTGCTGCTAGAATGAGTTGTTTAGGTGTTTTGGAAACATGACAGTTTTTTGAGGGATTCAATCTTGCCTRAGTCAAATATAATGGAGTTTTGCTATTGCCTTCAACGCATGCAGGATCAGGTCTTCAGTCTTTTCATTCTAATGTGCTTCTAATTATGTTACACTTTTGTCCTTCTTCTGTGCTTTTCCTTGCAACATTAAACTTAATTTGTTAATTACCCAGCATTTGCAAATTACGAGGCAAATCTGGAACTCATTTCCTTTGCTGCTCACTCTCTGTCCTCCCTCTTAAACAAATGGAGTGATAAGCATATGACTACTTTTTGCTAAGCTTTTTGTCCTTTTATTAAAATCTGGTACACAGTGGTCCCCCCTTACAGTCGTACCAGTTTATCTTACCAAATTACTTTACTTTAGGTTTGCCCTGATTCAAAAAGACACTTAGGGTTTCAACTATCTGCAGTTGTGTTAGGAATAATAATGAATTTAATGAGACTGCTCATGATGAAAGTTTGTCTGTAATTACTATTTGGTAGTCAGGGCTGATTTCAGAATAAATTATTACAAGGATAAAGGCATTTATGAAATTCTGTAAATACTGGAATAGCTGTTTACCTAATTCAAAAATGGCACGTCCAAAAGAAGTCAGTTTTGAATAATGAAAGTGATTTAAATGCAGAATCCCATGCTTTACATGTGTTTCTTGAAACTGCTGAGCACCATATTTCTGCTGGGGTAATCACTTATGCCAGTCTGAGATTAGCTACGAAGAGTATCTTCTGAAAGATTATTCAAAGATTTATATTGAAAGAGCCAACCAAAAACCTTTTTGTAAGAAATCAAAATCTCTTTAAAGGTTTTCTCCACTGGAGCTCTACTCATAGAGCCCTTGAAACTGTCAAGGAGCATGTCAATTGGAATATAGATATCTGTCGAAAAGAAAGTGTCCTGAGATCATAGGATCAATTTTCATAAGCAATTGAATAGCCATCAGCTTCATTTGGATGTTTTAATGAACTGAAATCACATACAAACTAATGATCTGTCAGAAGTTGAAAAGTCATCGTCCACTTTAGTAGTACTAGTCTTTATACCCTTTAGTACTCCTAAGTGTTCTATCTAATTTTTCTTCTGTTTTTTTTCTCTCATTTATTTTTCATAGTGTTTCCTTTTTAGCTGTTTTCCAAGCCTTGTCCTAAAGCCTGATTTTTCACAAAATTACAAAATATTTTTTTCCAAGTTTATGTTTTATCAGCCACATTTAGGTCCTTAAATTTGACTGTATCTCTTGGGCATTGAACTAATAACACTAATAGTAAATAACAACTCCACCTCCAGACAAAATTAGACCTGCAAAATGAAGGTAGCCATGCTTGGTTCCCCATAATCATCAGAATGGTTCTATAACTGTTATAGCTTCTTGATGCACCACCCTGGAAGTTCAGGCCTCATATGAAATTTGGATGATTTCCAGATTTGGAGTCTTGTCTCTGCAGCAGGAGTTTCCTGATGCTCCAAGAATCCATACTGCAAGTGCAGATCTGAAGAGCATTTAAGCCCAGGATCGGGGGCTCCTTCTTCCAAGAACAGAGAGCAGTGAAAATCTGGCAGCCCTGCAGCCACAAGTCTGGGATTCAAGGAATCTGGCTGCKGGGCCTTCCACATGCCAGCATCTGCCTGCAGCTCTGCAGCCCAAACCTCTGCCCACCACCTGGTATCTCCTGGCTGCAGAGCATGTTCATAGTGTGCATTCACTGAGCATTCATGCTCCATGAASTAGAATAATGTTTAGTAGTATTTTTAGGAAGCTGACTTCTAACTGTGTGATGGCATGCTCCATAATTTATTGCACAAATTTTAATAGTCTTAAGCTTTTCATAATATCAAACATGAAAAATTACAGATTTGCAATATTTTGATGTCTTTCTTCTATCATTAAATAACAATGTCGACAGTCGTTACTAGAAGGAAAGGATGCATTATCATTCCCTTTTGTAATTTCCTGTCATTGACTACATGCCTTAGTGCAAGGGTCATGATTTTAAAGATGGATGTCTGATTTTTGGTACTATAGCTATAGTGGTCCATGTAATAAAAATACTTTCAATCAGGTGTATGTACACAAGGGCCTATAGGGTGAAAATTCAAATCTGAGCCAAAGCTGCAAATTAATCATCCTAGAGACTCATGAAAAAATGCATTTTTCCCTCCATTCAGCCTTATTTCATGTCTTTCTCATTTACAAWATAAACACTGTGCTATTTATGAGCTCTTGGTTATTCCCTTTCACCCCTTCTTTCACTCCTAAGTCCATCTAGAACTTCTAGGAGTACTTACTGTAAATATGCCAGCATCCTTTCAATTAAGCTGTTATGCGGTAAATGTAAGCATATGTACTAATTTTCATCTGCCTTTTTTCAAGTTTAATTAATATTCTAAACATGCATCAACCAATTCTAAACATGCGGCAACCAACTTTTGGGTTTGCCTCTAAAATAAGGATTAAGTATTCATTTGGCATGCTTATCATACACTGACTACTGCTATACCAGGGGAACCAGATGGAATAAAAAATGTCATACTGAATTTTTCCAAGGACTTTTCCTTTAAAGAAAAAAACTGGAAAATCAGTAAGCAAATAATAATAATAACAATAGAAATGTTTACAACATGGATTGGAAAATGCATTTGTCCTTGCTGCTGGAATTACCTATCCTCACATTTAAACCTGCTGTTTTTGAAGGTGCATGATCTTTTCTGACATGAAATTTCTGAGACCTGCAGCAGTTTAGTTGCTCCCATTAGCACATGGAACAATGACTAAAAGTCTCAGTGTTACACAGTAAGTTCATCTTAATTGTTGTTCATCATATTTCATTCACAACATTCTTACCAGAATACAAATAAACCTAAAGACCAAGCAACCAAAGAAAAGAAACTTTACCAAAAACCAAAACCACCACCCGAAACCATCTCCAAGAGCATCAGCTATTAGGAGAGGTCATGGAAGTTTTTTTTCCTTGTGAAAGCCTTTTCATAGTTAAAACTCTCTTCTTTTTATGCCTCTGAGATACAGTATGCAAAAGTCAGTCCTACTAAGATATAATCAGAAGTGTAGGATAATTCTAATGCTGTTTTACAACTGATGAAATCTGCTTCAGCTCTGTGTACCACCTGATTACCATGGAAACCATTCTGGCCAACAGAATAATTCTGATCAAAATGAATTATTATTAATCTTACCAGTCAAGGGTGGATGGAGGTCTGAACGGCTTATGTTAAATTGTCTGGTATCGGCTGAAAGGTTCAGTAAGGGTAAATATTAATTCCTAGACTGTTAGAGAGCAAGAATACATAGTTATGAGACCACTACAACCCACTGCCCAAAATTCAGGTACTAGCAGATTGCAATATGAGCATCCAGGAGTTGGACATAAATAAATGTAGTTATCTGGATGGTAAGGAGCTACAAGAAAAACTGACATGAGAAAATTWGCTGTCTGTTTCAAGGATAGTCAAATAGTGGTTCAAAACCTAATGCTGGAAGGGAAAAGTCCATGAGTGTTGTACACAGGTTAGTGTTTAGACAGGTTAATAGTTCTTCTTGCCAAAATATACTCAAATTAGAAAAAGTGCTTCTGTTTTTCAAAGAGAGACAACACCCACAGTTTGTAATAAACATTGAAATCTAYATATTTTAAAGAGATTAGAGAGGATGAGATAGAATCTAAATTCAAGCTTCTGCTATTTGAACAGCGTTTGTTTTTTATAGCAAGACTGTGGAAGCAAAAGAGAGGCCACCATTCTCCAAGAGTTCCCTGTCTCTTGAAACATGTACAAATGCTGAGCATTTGGTGTTTCTGGACTTGAGAAATTTTCCATGTCACGAATTTTTGTTTATAGCAGACAACACTCACATAGGGGCCAATAAAGGTGACCTAGTCCAACCCATTGCAATGTGCTAGGACATCTTTAACTAGACCTTGAACTTGAATGTTTCCAGAGATGGAACATCTACCACCTCCATGGGCGACCTGTGTTAGTGTTTCAACACTCTCATGGTAAAAAAAAACTTTCTTATATCTAATATAAGTTGACTAATGCCATGAAAAACATGATATTTGTACATCAAAACTGTAGAATTTCATTTTTCTTGTGGTTCATATTTTAAAAGACTAGAAAGAGAGGTTTTGAAAGCAGAAAATGTCACAAACTTAGGGTGAGGAAAGAATGAATGAGGAATCTATACTGAAAATAATTGTTATTGCAATAATTTTGTTCTGCTTTAGGTAGAATAAAAAGGTATTTTTACTTTTTAATCAGTAGATGTGTTATTTTACTTGTTTCTTGTTTAGTGGAAGAACAAAAATTGTACAGTTCCCAATGAACTCRCTAACAGTTAAATACATAGGTAATTAGCAATTATTTCTCTCAGTCAAACTGTTCTCCCAGGATATTTCTGTATGCAATGGGTTTAGGTACCTTCAGACAATTATTTAATTCCATCTTAAAATGATGTTATTAACCTAAATTTCAAAGTGGCCTTTTATTTCTTTTAACTATAAAGGCAGAATGGACTGTATGTTCAATTTGATTTTTGAAGACTAACCTATGTGAAAGAATCTTGCACTTGAGGATCCTCCCAAATGACTGAGTGATTTGGTGGTTAACCACTTGTTCTCTTTGTCCCAGTTACTGCCCTGCTGACTTTTAAAAAAACAGTCCACACTGGTGTAAGTTTTCTCTGTAGAACAGATTGCAAGATTAATAACAGGCTGGGGTAGAAAGCTTTTTGTAATGACAGGGAATGGATCATTTTCAGCATAGTAACATACTAAGGCAGTAGTGACAGAAGGGCTGGTTTTAGGTTTGCTTTCTGGTTTTATTTTATGTGTGTGTGACTGGATTAATACTGACTGTATAAACATAGTTATTTTCCTAGCTTTTGTATAAATAAAAAATGAAGGAAACATTCTGCCTACTCTAGTGATTTGGAACTGGTATGTTGGAAGCCAAAAACATGGAAGGACTCTGTACCTCATCATTGTACTTTATAATATCAGACTTTCAGTTTCCCAATGGGAAATAAAACAGGACTTCTTTCTTACAGTCTTCACCCTTGGTGGCCAATTAAAAGCTTTTTTGGTTCCAGCTGAAGACTTGGCAGGTCGACTGTTTTGGCCACAATGTGATGAGGAGTATAATGAAAGTTAAAGTTAAATTACAGTTCAACACCTGTGGCTGGCTTGGCTCTGTATTCACATTTGACACCAAGCCAAGGCAAAGCCAGAGTGAGAATCTTCTAATGTTGTTTCTTGGCAGTCAAAGTCACCTTAAATATCAGTTAATACATTTATCTTTTCTCATTTATATAGCTAGCTCCAGTGCTTTGACTTCCATCCTGCTCAAAGGGACAAACTAGGACCTTGGCATGATTCCATTACTGCAGGTTTGGCTGAAGGAGTTATTCAAATGTAAGAWAAATTTACTTTCTGAATGGAAAAGATGAAGCACAGCAGTTATTGAACTTTATCATGAGGCACATTATTGTTTTCTCAAAATCTGATTTGAACTTCTGTTTGAATGGGTATTTTGGTTTTATCCCCACCAGTAACTGAGCCCTATAGAACCACTTGCTCACTTTTCCTCCACTGAGGTGGAAGGGACATTTGGAAGAGTAAAAATAAGAAAATTTGTAAATTGAGATGAAGACTCTTTAATAAAWAAAGCAAAAGCTACATGCACAAGCAAACCAAAACAAGTAATTGATTCACCRCTTCCCATGGGCAGACAGGTGTTCAGCCCTCTCCAGGAAAGCAGGGCTCCATCATCCACAATGGTTACTTGGAAAGAGGGAGGATATCAATTCCCCTGTTTCCTTCTTCCTTCCTCAGGGTTATATGCTGAGCACAATGCCATGTAATCTAGAATGTTCCTTTGGTCAGTTGGAGTCAGCTGTCCTGGCTGTTACCCCTCCCAGCTCCTTGTGCACCCCTGCCCTCCTCACTGATGGAGTGAAAAGGCCTTGCCTCAGTGTAAGYGCTGCTCATTCACAACACACTCCTTGTGTTATCAACCCTGTTTTCAGCACAAAACATAGCCCCATACCATCTACTGTGAAGAAAATTTACTCTGTCCAAGCCAAACCCAGCACAATGGCAAATGATTTTTCTATTCTGTGAAGTCTTCTGAGACTTTTTACATTTTGTGGTCTGCATTTAATAAAACTAAGACTTCTGAAAATCTACAAGAGAATAGCAAGACCTGTTTACCACATAACAGCCATTTTTCTGAGAACTACTTTACTTTCAGAGAATGGGTAATAAATTGTTTTTGAAAATTGACATGAATGTGGCAAAGCAGGCGCTTGGAACTGGCTCTTTGGAGTAAGTAAAACAAATCAATTTATTGACTCTTTTGGGCTGTTTCTCTCAGTCTCATTGTGGTTGTCCCTCTTTGAACTTTTTATTAAATAGGCACTTGAACAGGATCTTTGTTCTTTATCAGGAGTGAGTATTCTAAATTCTCCCTTTTATGTAAATCAATATGCCAAAAAATGGAGGAGGGACACAGAKCAAAAAAAGGAATGGTGTTTATCTTACAGGCAGCACCCGTATATGAGCTACCTACCTAGACTCTGATTACAGGCTAAAAGAGAAAGAGAAAGGAAGCTCTAGGAATAATTCATCTTATCCTAAAGCAGAAATCTAATAGATTGAATAAATTCCATGCTAGCAGCACCTATTTCTCTCCATTGATTCTGAAGGAAACTGAACTGATTCGTTTGTTGTCGACATTGTGGTTTTGCGTCAAGGAGATAAGATTAATTGTACCCATGTTGTCACTATGGTTTAATGTTTTGACTATTTGTCTGAAAACAGATAAGGAGACTCAGTCTTCTTAGAAATATGGTAGTGGGACCACAAAATGTTGCTGGTGCTTCACAGGGAGATTAGATTAGTGATAGAAAATGACTGGGGTAGGCAAGTGTAGGAGCAAGGTGTGGTACTGAAGGCAGGTGTTCAGAGATCATGTTTAGGAAAAGAGAGTACCTTTAAGTTTCTTATCAGAGAAATACTTGTAGGCCTTGAAAGTGTTTCTAAATGTAAAACTATACCATATAATTACTTACTATCTTAACTATTACTCTGAGTTTCTCAATGAATTTGTGTGTATACAAGCTGTATTAAAATAAGGGTAGTTAAATTTTTGTTCATTCTCTGCCTCTATTGCTTTCAATGTTAATGATGATTACATTACAGAAGTAAGTGAGCACTGACAGATTTATACTATATTGCTCTTTGACTATATCAATATAAACCACTGGCACTGATGAAGTATGTGCATATAAGTATTTATGAATGCATACATCCAGCCACAAAATATATAGGTAATTCTTATATATTCTTATGTAGGCATGCATATACACTTTTGTAGCTGTTATCTGTTCTTAGAAATGAAACACAAGTAACCAAGAAAAGGCTCTTGTATCACAGTAGAAAGATTAGGTCAAATGTTTGGTTTTCATAATAGACAATTTTAGTCTCCATCTCAACTCTTTTCTAATTGCATCTCAATAAATATATATTAGAAAAACTGCCTTTTTTTTATATTTGATTTCTTGGCATTGTTGGTTTTGGTTATCTGTTGGATGGTTTGGTAGGGGATTCTGTACTGGTTTTTTTGATCCATTGATTTCCAGGTTGCTGCTAAAAAATATTATATAATGTCTGTTTCATCTCTTACTTCAAGGCATTTTTCTTCGAGAAAGAAATGTTATGCCAAAAAATTAACAAACCCAATCTTAACTGGAAGAAACAAGAGSAATCTAAACTTAGATAAATAGAAAATCTGGGACACTATAATATAAGTCATTCCTTAAATATGTGTTGAGGTATACTTCTGCTTTYATTCATATGCAAATATTATGTATTTGAAAGGGAGGGATTCATAGGTGGTTTATTATCTATAAAGATTTATCTGTCCTATTATTGCTACAGTCCTGAGGGTGAATGCTACAGAGAAGACCTCTTAACAGAACTGACTAAAAAAAAGAAATAAATTTAGAGCTGAAACTTTAGATAATRGGTCACTGCCACAGTTTTCAAGACTGTAGCTCAATCTTCAACACTGTACTGCTATTACAGTTTCTGATAAAGAAATACTGCTGTGAAATTTTGCCTCTAGAAAAACGAAGTGCAATTCTTGCTGTTCAGAAGTTGAGAGCTGAGACCAGATTGTGCTTTAGAAAATCATAGCTGTCATTTTTTCTACTCTTGGTCCTAAAGGAAAGTAAACTATGTCAGTTGTGAATATCTGACTCATTGCCTCTTTCTGCAGTATCTCATCTGTGCTAGCCATATCAGGGTGACAGCTGAGTAAAAGCCCTGACTGTATCTCYATCTACATGTTCCCACCTCTCTCTCTTTGGAGAAAAAGTTGCAGCCCACAGAGATACCTGTTATAAATGCCTTTGGGTTAAATTTATCCTTTTGTGACCTGTATTTTWATGCAGGTAATAGCAGACAACTCTGAAGATTCAAAAGGGCTTCAGATCATAACATTTATACAGTCACAGGTAAAAGGGTATCTGTGCTGAGCTTACATTTAGCTAAATAAATGTTTTGTACGCACTAAATACAATGAGTATCCTACAGATAATTTTTATGTGGACACATGCCATCCCCTGTGAATTTTGTGTTGAATAAGGAATGCACCTTATGGAGCACCAGGAACTTGCTGATTACTTAATCAATACTAGTACTGCCTAGTCAAAACAAAACTAAGTCATAAGCCTATCTGAGTTTGAGAAGAGTTTGGAGAACGCTCTCAGACACATCCTGTGATTCTTGGGTCACTGGTCCTGTGCAAGGCCAGGATTTGGACTTGATGATCCTGATGGGTCCCTTCCAGCTCWGCATATTCTCTCATTCTGTGATACTATGATAACTACTAGTTAAATTGCAGTGCTAATAACACTTATATACAGTTTTGTTAAAATATTGTTAAWACTCAGTAACATAACTGTAAGCACAGATGCATACAAAGTTTCTCGTATCCATATGCTTTTGCTGATTGTATGGTGACCCTCCCTGTGCTCTGCTGAATCCCAAGGTAAATGAACCATTTGCATTACAGAATGACGTAATACATCCTGCCAATCCAGGTACAAGAACTCCCTCTTTGGCAATTTCCCCTTAACTTTCTTAAAGCCTAGAGATGTGTTTCTGTGAGAACATTTGGCATCTTCTTTTCAGAAATGCTGTTTCATGTTAACTTTATGTTAATTCAGCTTGGAATGTTTTTCTTATCTAAATTACTAAAAGGCAGCTATAAAGCCCCGTTTCTAMCCTTTGTCAGTGATTGCATCTGCTCCAATACATTCTTTAATTTTGCTACCATGCTAGTATGGTGTTCAGTTATCAGAGAGCAACTAGCTGGAAATACAGGGAAAGGACTGCGGAAATTATCAGCTCTTGATGCTAGAGTCATACATATCAACAGAAGTATTTCAGGAATCCAAGTTATTATTGTGGCTGCACTGTGAAGAGAGCATGCTAAGTCTGCCCTTTGTTTGACTGTTGTATGAAACATAATAATCTATCATATGAAGTGCATATTGAAATCCTCTCTGTGATCTCATGTAACAAAATATAAGCCTGTATACTTAGGAAGTTGCCTAAACAGTGAGAATTTATGTCGCTGGCCTGCCTCTTGCCTTAATGATTTCATTTAAACTAATACATATGAAAGGTGCTTGACGTTGTATGATCTGAGCACTTGTGAAAAAAGAAGCTAA
This sequence comes from Cardinalis cardinalis, assembly GCA_014549065.1. Taxonomy (NCBI): domain Eukaryota; kingdom Metazoa; phylum Chordata; class Aves; order Passeriformes; family Cardinalidae; genus Cardinalis; species Cardinalis cardinalis. The sequence continues at coordinate 6,686,594 of JACDOX010000031.1, forward strand.
TCTCATGAAAGTTGTTAATAAGTCTTAAAGTATTATCCATGTTCCAACACATTATTCACTTTTGTATGGTATTAGGGAGAGGGGAGTTGGCTGATGTGATAARAAACCAATTAATATGATACAGAAGCAAGTAATAGACCTTTGTTCAGAATATTGCTGGCTTTGGTAAAACCTCCCACACAGTCATTCAATGGATTCTTCATTGCAATTGTGACAGGCTTTTTTAATGTCCACCTTAGGAGAACATAGGGATTTGTTTGTTGCTATTTGTACAGCTTGGAGCATTATCAGCAATGAGGTAGCAACTTGGAAATCATCAGATTACCTCTTTTTTTTGAAAAACATCTCTGTTACCAGCCCACAACTCAAACTCACAAGTAACTGACACTTTTTGATTTCATCTGAGTATTCAGCTCKAATGTTATCCCTTCCATTTGAAATRTTAGTTATCATCCCACTAAAATACAGATATTTTATAATATCTGATATTTTAACCTGGAGTGAAAGAGCTTCTATTATGAACCTCAGGATAATCTTGTGTTTGAGAAATGTGGAACTCAAGTTTAAATAATATGCATATTTATAGGCACTGAGTGTGCTTCAGTAAATACGTGAGCTTGAACATGTATTTTAAATACAACTCCTAAAAAATTGTATGTATTCTACAAGTTCTTACATGCATGTTCAGCACTCTAGCTTTTCCATAAATAAGAAAAAAGTATTGAATATGTTTCATTTTTATTGATGCTGTTGTCCTGTGCAGTATGGTGTTTCAATGATTGCTAAGGGCATCATTACTGTTCCTACTAGAGTTTAACAGTGGTGAGATTTAAATGATTACAGTGTTGGATTTCCCTTTATTTTTTAGTCTCTTTCATGGGCTGTTGCTTAACATTTTATTATATGTAATGGTTAATTTCCCCTTACTATAGGTACTGTTTTACTTGTAATTGTTAAGTCATAATGGAGTCCTGTGTCTTTAAACCATGCAATAAATCTTACGTTGAAGCAATGCTGAAACTATTTTGACAGAGATTTGCAATTTGGGATTGCGATTTGCATGGGATCTCCAGAAGTTAGCTGTGMTGTGTCATTGTAAAACTGTAATATGTCAGACACTACATATTTCCATTTCTGATTTTTTTTTCCATTAAGGCAAGTCTGTTAATGGCTGCAATAAAAAAGTGGATTTTTAAAAAGGGATAGTTACAGACGAAGCAAGCAGTGTAGAGCAGGTGAATAAGGAAGCTTAATTCTTTCTATCTCATAAACAGATAGGTGAGACATTAAAAAGAAATGAACAGTGAAAAGTCTAAAGCTAATGAAAGAAAATTAAAATTACTCTTTCCATACCCAAAGTGCATTTTCTTTAATTTCTTTCTGATCAGAAGTTTCGCACCCTGTGCTGGAAAAGAGTAAAGCCAGCAGATGTTGCCTTGTAAGGCATGCTCAAATATGCTCTCAGCTTGAATTCAGAAGACACAGCTGACTTCATTTTAAAACTGGAGTAAGAAGACGARTGCAAGATCTAAGATCTGGGTGACAGCAGTTAAAGAAAGCTAATCATATTTTTAGTTAACYGTTTTTTTGAATTTGTTGCCAAAAGGAAGTTGTTAAACACTCATTTGCTTTTTCAAAGTGGAAAATTAAAGCCTTCACCAATGTGCTTCTTTTTCTACTTCTCTCCCAATAAATGAGATGAATTTACCCTTTCTAAAATAGATATTGAACTCAGTAGCTTTGAGATTAAAGCATTGCTATGTGTATTTTAATTATTTTTTCATTACATTACCTTAAAGATTTTCTTTTAAATTATTCTTTTGCATTTTATTTAATTATTTTCAGTAACCTATGTTCTATTCTAAACCTCAGCAAGCTTGTAATTGTTTCAGGCACAAATAATAAAAGCTAATTTGTTGACATTACCTGAAACACCAAAAAATCCAACTGATACTTGATGGATTTCTCTATCCCTTCCTTAAGAGGCAGTTTCTAGTTTAATTCCTTCTCTGGCAAAGACTGTTTCATCGAAGCATAAATTCAGAGATCTAAAGGTTATGAATATAGCTCTTTGCTATCCTATTTATTCATCTGGGGTCATGACAGTTCAGCCTGAGATACCAATCCCTTTCTAAGACAAAAATAGAGAATACACTAAACAGAATGAATTATTTTCTCTATGTAAATAGCAAACATATTAAGTAATGTTATTCACTACTTTTAAAAAATTGATAGATGCCATGAGCAGGGTCTTTCAAATAAAAGTACCTAACTATTGTCATAATAAATCTGCAAAGTGTGAAAAGCTTATCTAAAGGAAGTTCTTCCTTGGATCTTCCAAAAAGCTGTACCTTTTTGAGGATGTTGCTGTGAATAGTCTTAAAAAATGTTTCCTTGATGAATGCTTACATTATTTAGCTCACAAGATGCTTAATACTATTATCCAACAATATAATTGCTAATTCTTATTGCTATAAAGACATTTCACCCTGGATTGTCTCAAAGTCATTTACTCATTTCAGTTATTGTGTTTCATAGTGCTCTAAATTTCTAAGCATGAAGTGGATTGGGGAAAAAAACAAAGTACTAGCTGGGACTGATGAAATTGTAAGAGAAATCTGGAAGAGAATATAGTAATGTCTGGGTGACTTTAAATCCTTTCAATCACTGACACTATAATTATCACTGTGATTTTTGCAATTCCTATGAAACATGTGAATTTTATATTACATTTAAAAAATGCTACTTTTAACTGTGGTTAATGTTCCTCTGTCATGTCTTTATGCAAAAGGCGACAGTTAATAACATTTTGGATATAAATGAGGAATTTGGTGTTTTTAAGGGAACAAGCTTGAAGGGTCATCATTCTTAAAATGATGACCAAGAGCAAGAATGCTGAAATCAGTTGAGGAGTGGGGATGTTTCACACGATTCTTGATCCCATGTTGCTGCTGCCAGCAGAACCCAGGATGGAGTTTTGAGGGGTAGAGAATACAAAGAGAAATAGAAACACTTAAAGGTATATACACATACAGAGAAAACACAAAGTACTTTAAATTTGGTGTCCACATCTAAGARAGGTGTGAAAGCTCCTGGTGTAGTCAGTGACTGCTTAGCTGCAGTAACTAAGTCGCTAAGGCTTGGTTTAGCTGCTCACACAAATGTGCATGGTACTATGTTCCATAAAAATCTGCTAAGGTCAAGCCAGACAGATAGCTCTGCCAGCTTTGATGGTAACTTTGATGAATTCCACTAAAATAAAAAGTTTAAAAATCACACTTTAGTTTATTCATCACTTAATACTCTCTTGCTTAGCAGTAATCAATTTCCACACTGACATAAAGCCCTTGGCTTTTACTTCTTAATGTATTCTCTTAGGAGCCACATAAGTGCCCTGCAAAGCTAAAAGTTCATTTCATCTTTCTTTAATTGCACATTAATTTCATGTAACTTTTACAAGAACATCATTGAAAAGCAAGATAATTTGACCTATTCTTTTATAATTGAAGAACTACAAAAGCAAGGGGAAAAAGAGTTGCTGAAATTCTCCTTATATTAATGAATTAGGCTTTTAATTGATTATACATTTAACTTTCACTTTAAAACTATGATAATTATAGGTTAGTTTTTCAATTTAGTTGGTAATCGGTTAATTCTTATTTAATAAATTCATTAATTAAAATAAATAGGCTTTATCTTTATTTCTGTGTGACAGCTATCAAACTAAGTTGAAAACTTATGCAATGCAATATCAGAGAGCACTCATAATTATATCATTCCATGTATAGTTTAGAGCCATCAGAAAGAAAGGCTAGCAGGCATCATTGCTAAGAGTAAAATATTTAAATGCAGTTCTTTCAGTAATTTATTAATCTGTAAAAATTTAACCTGAAAACTTATTTTTACTTGTTACAGTTTTTCTGTGTCTCCAGAGTTTTTCTTTGCCTACTCACCTTCCAGAACCTCACAAAAATGATAACCTCAGTTTGAATTCAGCTTCTTTTAAAATATGAAAGGAAAGTTTGTAAAATACAGTCTTAATACCCCTGCTTAAAATCATAGCTGTACTGATTTTGAAAGGAAATAACCAATAAAATCCTCCACTTAAAATTAATTTACCTGTTAGTAGCTTTTTATATTGTGTATTGCACTAGACCTGGCTGGGATGGAGTCATTTTCTTTGTAGCAGCTCCTATGAGGCTATGTTAAAGATTTCTGACCAAAACAGTAGCGATGAGAAACTAATAATCTATATTTTGCTAAGTACTGTTTTCAAAGGTATCTCTGCTTTTCACTCTGCTCCCTTTTCCCCACCTCCCCCCAGTGAATAGATTGGTCACTGCTCAATCGGTTGTAAGTTGAAAAATCTGYGCAGATCACCTGAACTAACCAAAGAGATTCTCCATACCATGCAACATCATGCTCAGCAATAAAAAGGGAGACATGAAGTTTTAGGAGGTTAGCCATCTTTCTCCCCAGGCCTCACCAGACATTTATGTACCCTTTGAACATGGTGAGTGAATGCTGGTGCATAATTTTTGTTTTCTTTTCTTTTTGTCTTCTCTCTTCTTCTACTTATTAAATAATTCCTTCTATATTCCTCTTTTGCTTAGTAATTTATTTATTTTTTTTAAAAAGTGMTATGAAGGAGTTTATTTTTCTTTTTTTTTTTCCTTTCCTCTTGTTCTATCCCAGCRAAGTGRGTGAGCAGATGTGTGGKGCTTAGCTGCCCAMCGAGGTTAATCCACAACAGTAGGACAACTTTTATTTCTTCTGTTCCCAAGAAAAAATAACTCATGACTATATGTTCACATCTGCTTGGATCACCATGATTAAAAGCAGGGAAGAAATACAGTTTTACTAATACCTTTATATTTTTTTTCAGTAAATGTGAAAAAACATCTGTCCAACTCACCTTGTGATCAGTTTTTAAAGAATATTTTAGACACTTCCTTGATTAAATTSTGGGAAACAGATTATAGACTACACAGCATTGTGCAGATTTTTACTAATTATGACAAACACTTCTGAAGCTGAACATGTGAGATGGGTGTGAGGGAAAAATCATGCTTAGTGATGGACTTCTAAGTAGTATCAAGAGGAATAGTAACTATGAAAGACATGAAGTAGGTTTCTTTACCAATCTTGCAAACACATCTAGCCAAGACTTCAAAGTCTTGGCAGTTGCAAGACTCCATAAGATTCTGCCTTGTTATTGGTTGCTCCAGCATCTATTTCATAGTTCTTCTTTTTCTAAACCTCTTTATGCTTTTTTCCTACCCAAACTCCTTATTTCACTTTGCAGCAGTGCCCTACCATTTTCCCATCACTGCAAAAAATAATTGTTGCAATTAATTAAAACACCTTTTTGAGATTTGAACCTCATATATGTTGAACCACAAAATGCTATTTGAACTATTAAGTCCATGTGAAAGCTGATGGACTACAGATGCTCTTGTCTGGTGTCCTCGTGTGCTGTAATCTCTTTGGTGTACATCTGTCCAAGTTGCTGAGAATTATGAACAACATTTTCAATGCTGCTTTTCCCCAGTGTTAGATGGAGCTGTGCACATGATGGAGTAAATATCAGGCAACACAGCACAGGTAAGAGATGACAGAAGCCATTTTGAGCCTGATATATTGAAGGAAAAAAACATGCTTTAGAATATCAACTGCATGCAATAGTGTTTTTTCTCCTGCAAGACCTATCTGAAACAACAAAACAGAAAAAACAACCAACTAACCAAAACAAACCAACAAACCAACAAATAAATGAACAAGTCAATCAACTAAAAAAGGCAAAAAATACCCCAAAACACCCAATTTCTAAATTAATTGCTAACTAGAATCAGCAATCCTAGTTCATCTTTTCAGCACACATTCATTTATAGTAAGTCCCCATTATGGAATGGAAACAACAACACTTATTAGCATTACTTTTTAACAACATTTTTTAATTTCACAGAATTATTTAGGTCACAAAKTTACCGTATCCAGGAAACATTATTTATTTCCAGCATCTAGGTTGCATACACTTTTGTTTGCATTAATTTGTATTAAATTTCTAAAATATATTTAGGAAAATAGATGGCAACAAATGTTTTCTTTGACACCAAGTTAATGTTTTACACCTGTAAAAATTATCTGGACTATATAAAGACACTAATGTTCTTTAACCACAAATGTGCCCACCTCCCCCACCCCAGTGGAATAGGAAAGAGAATCAAAGTAAAACTTTTATGTTGACATAAGAACAGCTTAATTGAAAATAAAGTAAAATACAATAATAATGTTAAATAATAATAATAATGATAAGAAAAGTAAATAAAGAAGTAATGAACAGTGAAATTGCTTACAACCTGCTGAATGATGCCAGAGCTGCCCATCCCAAACCCAGACTGGTTGTCTTTCTGGGCAACTGCCCCCAAGTCATTGAGTGGACATGATGTTCTGTGGTGTGGAATATCCCTTTGGTCAGTTCAGCTGTCCCAACTGTGCTTCCTCCCAGTTTCTTTCACATTCTTCCTCACTGGCAAAGCATGAGACAAGAAAAAAGTCCTTGACTTAGTGTAAACATCACTCAGCAAAAACCAAAACATCAGTGTGTTATTGGCACCATTCTCATTCCAAATCCAAAACAAAGCACTGTAACAGCCACTGAGAAGAAATTAAATGTACCTTAACTGCAACCAGAACACAAACATTGAAACCTGATGCAAGATTAAAGAGTATGGTACTTGTTTGCAAGTGTACACAAAGAGCATAACAAATCAAATTTTGTTTCAGTTAACAGTATTTAGGATAACAATTACTTAAGCATAAGTTTTGGGGACAATTATTTTCCTACATGGTCATACTGGTCTTCCTACATGACCTTGTTGCTGAGAAGTGATCCTAATTTATTATTTCAAAGGATAAAAAATTACTTCTTGCTATATTCTGATAGTGCACCATGAGAGAAGTGGTGAAGAGAATATTGCTTTGAAGACAGTGTAACCCCGCATGTTTAGTAGAAAGAAAGCAAACCTTATCTATCATCTTTATGAAAAGTACCAAAATATGGTCTTTTATGATCCTAGCTAGCCCAATGGCATTGTGCTGTTTGTTATTAGCTGCTTGTACCAGGCTTTTACAGGCTCTGGAGTCTGTAAAGAAGCTTTRCTCTCCTACAAACACAGCACAGTTACAGTGTTACCTTTGTGGTTGTGTGATAATGGCTTGGCACATGGACACTTTCATTTGATCCCTATTCCATGTCATTTCTTATCACTATAACCAAGAATGTGCATTTGACATTAAAATTTCTGCAAAAGAATGCACAACACTTAAATGTCAGATCTGTTTAATAGCCTATTCAACACAAAATATTTAATTGTTACTAGGAGCATAAATTCATAGCATTGCACAATTTGGTTTTTGTTTATTTAATCCTATCATTTTATTCTGTACACTCATGGGACATGATATTCATTAAATTTAATGAAATACTGATCGTGTTAGTGTCAAAGGAATTTTGTGATTGTCTTTTTAAAAATAAGAAATTCATATACATTAATCAGGACTTCAGTGGATTCAGATTTCCCTTTTGTTTCATTCAAAAAATTGTTTCTGAAGTRATGGCTCATTTTTATACACAAATAAGGAAAATTGTTTCCTTCTTAATGGTTGTTCTTAAACAGTTTATACTTCTATAGTCATTCTTTGCCACTTCTCAGAAGCGTAAAAAAAAAAAAGAACTTTTTCCAAAGATAGGAACTTCATAAGAAATAGACATACTCTGAAAAAGTTACCTTAAAACAATGAAATCTGTGGTTATCATCTAGCTGGTGTTGATAAATAGTTCAATTCTGGGGAATAACAACCTGGTGTAAAATTGGACTCTCAATAATATTTCAATGAAATGCTACAAATACAAGTTAAGTCTTGAGATGTTAAAAACGTAAGCAGCTGGACRTGTAAATTAATGGTATCTCTCCTATCTCTGGTATTTTTTTTAGATCTGCTTTACAAACAAATTAGGAAACCTAGGGGGAAGTGAGCTGTATCTATGATATTATCTGTGTGATAATGATGCTAAAAAAACATCAGACTGAGCAGTTCCTCAGCCCCTTGCAGAACCATGTCACATCATTGCAAGTAATGATTTATCTAGCCTTTGCAATAGCATCTCCAGTAATAGTGCCTTGACCAAATGCCCTTAAGGAGCTTATTTCTGCAACAAATTGATCTTTACGTTAATACCCTTTTCTTATTTACTTCCACCACTTTTCTGTTCTTTGCTTTTGGCCAATGCCCCATCCTTATCTGTTTCTAGACTAAATAAATCCCTTCTTTCTTTTATATAGTATTACCTTGTAGGTACTTGAAGAGACTGATCAAGTCCCTAGTGTTTTCTGTTTGGTAGATGGCACTAGATCATTTAGTGCTCCTTCATATGGTTTATTTTCTGGTTGTTGTGTTTCATTTTGTTATTGATCCTTGTAGTCCTGTAGTTTGTTCTGTCCAACTTATTATCTGTGGGAAATAGCATTGCAGGCACTGGGAAATGGGCTTACAGTGAAGACTTGCAGCTTCCCTGCCCAAAGTGGAGCAGTGAAAGTGCTTCTGTTAATGCTGAGTGTGGTCACTGTCCTGGGATTGCTGGTACCATAAGAGATGGCTCCTTGAGGTATCCACATAGTGCGTTCTTTATTGGTGGGAGAAGCACAAAACAAAGTAGAACTTCAGGCTCCATTTTGACTTGGAAAATTGTTTTGTGATCTTTGCCATGGTCTACACTGAGACACGAAAAGAAAGCTGTCCCATAGAAGGTGTAGATGTGTTGAGGAACAGCAAGGGAAGGGTCTGGTTGGGTTGTTCATACTGCAAAATGCCAGACAGTTTCTATTTGCAGATTCAGATTATTATCAGACACTTACACTATGTAAGATTTCATCTTTTAAATTCTGTTCTGATACTCTTCTATTAAAGCTAACTGTGCATCCAGCTGTATACATACACTTTTGGTAAGTCAGGGTAATAATTACTATCTGAGCTGCTTCTGAGAGTATACATTTATTATCATGTTTTAGCATTGCTTTAGTGATGAGGCTTTCCCTGCTCCTGCAAGTAAATGGGCCAGGAGAAACCAGGATTGATTATACTTCATACCCTCCTTATCTGATAGCTTTATAGGTACCTTCAGGATGAGATGGGTAAGATTACTCCTTCTCTTTGTGTGCATGTATATGCTTATAGACATACTCATGTATCATTCGAATGTAGACAGCGGTGGAATTACTTCAAGTTGTATTAGAAACCTCAGCTGCAGAGCAATATGGTAGACTTTGTTTCTTTATATGCCTTTTCTGGTTTTATTTGTTTGTTTGTTTGTTTTTCTAAGTGTGTGCAGCTGAGGTGTGGACTATAGTGATGTTGAGTACAGACATGAATRTTTACATCCAAAGAGAAAATGTCCAGAATTTCAAGGAGATGGAAGTCTTTCACGATAGCATTACAAATAGAGCAGGTAGCAGAAATCTTGTTTCAGCTGCCAAACTTTGTAGTGCTGCTTTCACCTTGGATTCATTTCTAGCATTTGGCTGCACCTGCACTCACCCCAAGGGGCTGATCCCATGCCAAGCAGTGCAGAATGGCTCATGTGCAGGACATCACTCATGGCTACCAGACCAGACTTAGCATGCTACATAGCGCAGAGTTCTGGCTCTCTGCAATGCCCATGTCACCCTAAGACAAAGGAATCATTTTTTGTGTGCTTTCTCAGGTCGAGGTGTTGGAAATATAGTGTGCTGCAGTCCTCAGCATGAAAATTTTAAAGCAYAAAAGGGAGTGTGAGGTTGGCCTCCCCTTAAGAGGGTCCTGAGGGCAGGCAGGAGTATTTGCAGGCAGACTACCTGTGTAAAATGTGTGAGAGGACTGTACAGGGCAAAGAAAACAAATCTGATATAGTAATTTATTTAGAAATGATCCCTGGACAAAGCTCTGCTCAGAACCATACACAGGTTTTCTTTTGGAAACAAYGGGTTTAGAGAGATTGGTGTGACAATAAAAATTAGGGAAGGAGGATATGARGAGTAAACTCGGCAACAAAGCTATTTAGCTTACATAAAGGTGTTTGTTGAGTACGGTTTAAGGTGTTATTCTTCACTCCTTATCTCATAAAATTGTATTCCATAGTTTTCTCATTTGTAGATTGGTTGCAAAGCATAGTTGCACAAGTATCAAATTGTTTTACCATGCAGATAAGGCAACAATGTATTTTGTCCTCACTATCTCTGAGTAGTGATATTTAATGATCTGACAGCCGTGTTCAAATGAAGAATCCATTACTTTAACAGCAGATACAGAATTCCAGAGAAAAATAATATTTTAAACAAAAAGTGATCTATGTGTGGGTGTGCCTCACTCAGCATTTATTACTCTTTATGGCAACTCAAACAATTTAAGAGATACTTCTTCCTACTCCAGTGTGTCAGCCTGGTTCTTTTGAAGAATGTGCGTTCTCTGCAGAAAAAGCAGCCATTAATCCCACCATAGTTCTTGCATTTTTATGTATTTTGCATGCAACTCCTGCACAGATTTAAAACAAGTTTGTGATGCTGGTATTAGGAAGAATTAAGTTGATAATTTCATCATTGTCCCTTGCAAATCTTTAGCTGCTTACTTTTTTATGCTTGATCTTGAATCATTCATTTGCTTTCTACTTGTGATGCAATTTAATACAGCAGGACTTAATTGAGACMGTTTAAATGTTATAATGATATGTATATATTGAAGCTCATTTGGTTTTATTRTTTGCCAAAAAGAATCCGTGCTGAGATTTTGGGGTTCTTGTTGAGATTGAGTGTGGGGAAAGATACCTTAAATGTGTTTTCTATTTCATTATAAGAATCATATCAACAGTAAAGTGAATGTTCTATTAGAATATTTCTGACTGTATTTGCTTACTTCACACTCATCTCTTCTGCCCAGTGTCTAAATAAACTCTCTGAAACCAAAGTTGTCAGACATGATAAAAAAGATGAAAATAAAAAAGGTAAAGGATGGCAAAAGTCATTCCTATGGGAACCAATTTTCCAAGCTCCATGGATTCTTCTAGTTCATCAGATATGCCTGAGGTAAAGGGCCATGTCCTGCATCAATTTGTCTGTCCAGAATCACACCAATGCTGCAGGTCAGAAGAAAACTTCCGAGTCTGAAGTAGTATGCAAATTGGATGTAGACTTAGGATGATGTGGAGATACATTCCTCAACAGTGAAATGTGCACTCACTGATATCAGTAGAAGTTTTTCTTAGAAAACAAAGAAAGAAAGAATATGACCTGTGATTTACTCTAAAAATATTGGAAGTTTTTAGACTAATAGAATCATTCAGGTTGGAAAAGTTATGGAGTCCAATGTTAGACCAAACATCACCATGCCAAATAGTCCATAGCACTAAGTAACACATCCTGGGGGTTCTTGAATACTTCCATGGATGGTGACTCCACCACTTCCCTGTACAGCCCACTCCAATGCCTAACCAGCCTCTCAATGAAGAAATTCTTCCTGATGCCCAAATTGAACCTCCTCTGGTAAGTTTAAGGCTATATCCTCTTGTTCTGTCTTTTGTTGCCTGGGAGAAGACACCAGGCCCCACCTGGCTACACCCTCCTTTCAGGGAGCTGTAGAGAGCAATAGGGTCTCCCCTGAGTCTCCTCCTTTCCAGGCTCAACAGACCCAGCTCCCTCAGCTGCTCCTCATAGGACTCACTCTCTAAACCATTTTCTAGACAAGCTCCAGCWCCTCAAGGTCTTTTTTGAGTTGCGAAGCACAGAACTACACAAACTACAACACTCAGGGCATGACCAGCACTGAATGAAGAGGAACAATCACTTCCCTGGTCCCACTAGCCACATTATTTTTTATACATTATTATTTACACAAATTATTTTTTACATAGATCAGGATTTCTTTGGTGTTCTTAGCCGCCTGGTCACATTGCTGGCTCAGAACCAGATAGTTCTATCTAATATGGTATCTATTTTATTTATAATATTTAAATACTTATAATGAATTTGATTATTCATGAAAAATTACTGAAAACTTAGAAAAAGTAATAGTTCTACCAGACTACAGGAAAATATCAGAAAGGCTGGAAAGTATTGTTAATTTCAACATAGCACAGTCAAAAATATTCTATCCTAAGCAGAGGAAAAAAATATCACCAAAACTGGATTTTATTTTTCTTCTTCTACACACTTCTTTTCCATTAATTTTCTTCTCACTGAGAGCCATCTTTTCTTCTTCCTCAGAGAAACTTCTCAGTCCTACTTCCTGCTAGCTACAGAAGTCAAAAGTAATGACCACTTTAAAGTTTTATATATAGGTTTCAAGCTCAATAGATCCAATAAATTAATGAGTACTATGGATCTCCTCTCTTTGACTTACTGCTTAGGGCCATCTTCAGACAAAAAAAAAAAGGTTTTGCTTCCTAACTGGAAAGATTCTTTTAAAGACAAAAAGAATAGAAAGATGATAAGTAATTCTGAACTTTTCAAGTAAATGACAAAACTTTTCAATTGACATCAGCAAAGGCCAGGTTCACTCTCCATTCTTTGTGAGGTTTGGACAAAGGATGAAGATAACAAGCTACAGGAAACAGGCCTGGGCTGTCTTCTTGCTTCTATTTGTTGCCCATACGTTCCCATGTCCCATTTGGGAAACTGCAAGTATAACTGCTATGCCTTCTTATCCATAAGATATCTGTAGTGATAATACGGATTCAGCAGTGCTTTAACACTTATAAATGTCTCTCTCCTACTGACTTAGAATTTTTATAGGTTCTTCATTGTGACTTGGAATTTGAGTAGATGTGCCRAAATAAAAATTTATCATTACTACATTCTGAGGAATTTTTCACATCACTGCATTCTAAACTGTTTAACCAGGCAGCGTTTTATTTTTCTTAAAAATTAGAAAGAAGAAAAAAGAGACTATGAAGTGTAAGCATAGAAAATCTGTCATACCTGTACTGATATGTCTGATATATCTATTTTTTCAGCCTGTAAAACTGGAGTCTTATATATATAATTTCTTTTTAAGGGAAATGTAGAGATTCTACACCCAAGACATAAGATAAATGAAACAGGGTGAAAGTCATCTTTGGACTAAGTATGCCATGAACTCTGGAGAGTTACATCTGTCCTTATCACAAGGTTTAAACACAAAAGGAAATTATAATTAAAGAACTGTAAATATACATAGTACTTTAGTCACAAATAGTAAGTCAAGGTTACCTTCTCCAGTCAACCTTTCATGTATCAGGAGACTTAGTTACAAAAGTGAGTTTCCCCCTTCAGATGACTAAAGGCAGCACAAAATTATCCATTTCCACTGTTCATTCCTTCTCCTAAGCTCCTTTACAATCAACTCTTCTTAGTGAAAAAAAAAAAGGAATTCTTTAAAAGGTTTCAAATATTTACAAGATAAAGAGAGATGCGCTACATTTGGCTATATAGAGCCATGTCTCATTTTACATGTTTCTGAGAAGTGCATAATTGCAACTGAATTGGGACTGAAAGATGCCTGGAAAAAACCTATAGATTTGTTATAGCAAGGATATAAAAATAGAATGGGAAATCTATTTGTCTATAACATGTTCAATAAATGTGTAAAATTAAAAGTATCYTTTGAAGTGCTATAGACTGAAATGCCAAAACAGCATGTCGATTTTCTAAGCACGTTCAGTAGAATGTTAAGTTTATTAACATGTTTGCAGAGGTTCTCCATCATTAACTATGGCATATTCACTGATCTCTTCTCACCTATTTCAGATATATATTCTTTGTATATATCTTAGTATATATATAGTGTGAAAGTGTTTGAGGGCTGGTCAAGCCTAAAGGCTTTTCCTTGAAAATCTTATAGAAAGTTAAGATTAAAATTGTTGAACTCAATGATACTTCCGTAGCGTACCAAAATGATCATGTGATGTTAGACTTGACAAGACTTTTTATTTAATTAGAATCCCTATAGTAGCATTTGGTAATGTTCATGAGGGTTAAACAGAGTTTTAAGTAGTTTGTTGTCACCCCTCATACTGCAAGTGTTAACCAGCTGTAAGTAAAAAAAAAAAAAAGACTTTGTGGGGTTTAGTTGCTTCTTCCAGAAATAAAAGGATAAACATGAAAATCTAATCCCATGTGTTCTGAAATATATGTCTTTGTGCATGTAGTGACTATTGCAGAAGAGAATCTACTGTATGTTTCCTATTTGATATCAAATCACTGTGATTGGGAGAAATTATGGAATACAGCTATTTTTATTCTTGTTTTCCACTGAAGTACTTCAGTTGTCCTTCACTTACACCCCCTCATCACACCCACAACACGCATTCATTATATCATGCTTTATTGTTTAGTCATTCATTTAACAAAGGTTTTAAGTCAAGAAGTTTAATTTATCAGTTGTGTAGGATTCTCTTCCTCCACCTTTCTTCTTTAAAATAGGATTTGATACTTGTGCAGTGATGTGAAGGTAAAAACTGAAGTGTTTTTTTATGTATTTCCTTAGGCTCTCCTTTTACATCAAGATTTATTTTTTTTTTAAATAATTAGAAACATAATCCTTTAAAAGGCTCTGTGGTAGAATAGCGTTACCTCTTTTTCCTGTGGAAGCAAACCAAATTGTGGTACATAAGAATTAATTTCAGTTTCATTGGTCAAGAAGTATCTAAAGGACTGTAGCCAGATTAATATGAAATAAAAAATGTGAAGTAGGTAGCAAATAGAAGAATAATAAATCTAAACATAATCTTAAAAGTCAAAATCTTGCATATGTATATGCTCTGTACTTCTTGAGGGATTGTAGTTGTGAGTTTTTTGTTTACTTAAGTTGCAGGGAAAAGAAATAATGTGTAAATATATGGGAATGGTGATAAAACATTCTGGTCTTGAAAGTTTCAAGTAAAAGTAAAAAGAGCAAGTTTATTAGAAAAGTGGATAGAACAAAAGCTGTTTAAAATTTCCTACAGCATTTCACAAACTTTGCTCTGGTGCTCTTGCTTTCAATTTATCATCTAAACATATCTTTTTTTCTCATATCCAGCTATTGAGAGAAAAAGATCACAGGAGTTCAGTTAGCAGGTTTGTAAGGGTGTTTTTTCTTTCCGCAGGCTATCAACACCCCACTGTATTGTTCAGCATTTCAAACATAAATTTTCCTTCCTCTGCTGTTCTGTTACATTTCTCACACACTCTCACTGATCTGCTCTTTCAAGCTCTCAGTTCTCAAGAATTCTTAAGCATATTGCCCAGAAATATGGGGCTGCACCAGACCTTTTCCACTGCTTAGGATGAGTAACTGAAGGCCTCCTAATTTATTTGTCTAAAACTAAGTAGTGATCAGGGTTCTGTTGCCTGAAGTTTTGCATGTTTCTATGTTTTTGCTTTTTCTTTTAATACTATTGAGTTGTGCAGTGAGTGTAGCAAGTCATAACAGAGTAGAACATTTTTATTATTGCTTGTGAACAACTCTATCTTCTATCATATATTCACACAGGAATAAATAAATTATTTACACAAAAAAAGTCCTGCAGCATGGTTCATACATGTGTCATCTTGGACTGTGTCCCTGTGGAGCAGATTTGATCTGTCCTCTCCACATGGTGTTGACCWGTGGCTTTCCTTAGAGCCCCATCTGGTACTCCTGTACAAGGCATTAGTAACAGCTCAGGATGTTTTGAACTGATCTGAAGGCGTTGCAAACCATCAAAGAGGGGTTTTGTAGCATGAAACAAAGGATGAGTGTTGAATTTCTTGTTGGGCATACCTTGTCCTCAAGAATGCTAAGGCTSTTTTAGGATACCAGTGTAAGCCTGCTGGAGAAGGGCTGATAAGGGAACAGCATAGGGCACCACTGTGGTGTTAATTTTAGAAAGGCACCCTGACATGAACAGCCCTGTATGCTTCCAAATTCATAGTTCTTGCTCAGTGAGTTCCTTGCCCTGCAACCCCCAAACACACATTTGAGTTTTTTTGAACCAATAATATTTTCCTCAGTCTCTCACAGAGCTGTGCTAGGATTGAGTCCTGCTGAGAGCTGGTTAGAGTGCTGCAGACACTTCTGCAGTTGCTACAGCTGGTGCTCCAGTTTGCTCCGTAATCTCATTTATTTAACAGTACAGATATACTCTGTGTTTATTTCTTCTTATCTGTGTATTCTTATGGCAACGCGGAACTGTTGCATCCCCATTTTTATGGCTGATCCAATCTTTGGCATTTAACTGACTTTTTTCCTACATTCTTTATGAAGATATATCTATAAATACACATACACATGAATCCAGATAAAACTGTTTTCACTATTTTCAGATATCTTTCAGGAAATAAAATTTGCATAATTCTCACCATTTAGAACTATATCAGCATTTCTTTGCACTCGTTACTTGGGGTTTTTTTTCCTTTCACATAAAATTTCCCCCATCAGCTCCAGAAACTTTTGAAGTACTTGCCTAAACCTGGAATATTTGTTTGGACTTCTTCCTGACTTCAGTCATCAGGTTTTATAAGCCATAAAGCAGAGACTTTATAAACCACAAAGCTAACTACAGTACTGGGTTTATCTTGGTGAAAAGAGCCTTAATGCTCTAACAATTTTTCCTTTATAAGCAATGTCCCTATTGCACTGTGGATGCCAAAAGCATCACATGCTTCTTTTTCTTAATCTCTTTAGTAGGCCCTAAATTTTAGTTGTGATTTATAGCCTCTCAGTAACTAGTTTCTAGTTTCATACTCAGCAGTATCACAGTCCTCAAGTTGCTGACTTGCTCAGCAAGCTGTTTAGGTGAAAACTGTGGCACCTGGCTGGTTTCCAAGCATGTCTGGATCTCCATTATTCTGGAATCCCTGTGTTCAGTTATTTCAAACAAAAGCAACGTTTCAAAAAATTTTAAATGATAACTAAAAAGAAAAAGAAAAAATAATGAGCTAACTTAAGAAAATTTTAAAAACCCAACTGAGTGAATGGTTAAGTATATTGACCAGTGTTTGGTGTACTGGTGGTGATCAAAGCATCCTTGGTATCCTTGTCTCATCAAAGTCAAAGCTGACTTGAAGAAAAATACGTGAATAGTCTGTTTTTTGAAAAACCAACTATGCCATTCGTAGTTTTGGCCTTTCTATTTCTAGTATTAATGTAACTTAGAAATAAAATAGTGATTTTCAAATAGTACCTTACAACTCCATTACAAGGAAAACAAACACTAAGGAAAAATACCTTCTTCTSATTACTACTTTTTGATATCCTTCACCTGATTAGGGCCTAAAGCTGAAATTTAAAACTGGTTGCCCAGATGTGCTGAGTTTAGTCTTCTCAAATGAGATGGCATGTGTAAAAATGCTTGTTATTTCCTGAATATCTACTTTATTGCTTCATTTTTTGAACATCTCTACCCAGCTGGCTGTAGGAAAACCCTTCACCCAGGAATTTTCTATTTCTCTGAAAGGGCCATGAAGGACCCTAACTCATCCCCAGATAGACACCTCTGTAGCATAGATAGGAGAAGTTATTTGACAGAAATCCTACCCCTTCAGTTTGCTAGAGCCTTAAATCTATCATTGAAAAATGTTGTTTCATCTGTGAAAAAACACTGGTATAGATTTAGCATTCAAATGGCATTAAAATCTCAGCATAGTAACTGAAAATTCCAAAAATAATACACAGTTTTAGCTTTATTTTAAAGATCTATGCAAGTAGTTTACTTAGTTAATAACAACCAAGCTGCAATTAATATTTACTGGCAGCAGTTGCAGCAACCTCAATGAAACTGCTTTTTCTACTACCAAATCTGGAACACTTAGTGGCTTCTTACAAGAGCACCTTAGATAGTTTTTTGTTTGTGAGCCTTTACCTCCCAGAAGCCGGCAGGCATTGCCTGCCTCTTGTGCCCATTACTCTTTACTGCAACACCATCTTTCCCATAGGTGAACAAACTGGACCACTAAGGGGAAAGCTCAGCTTCTGGTTTGTTCTTGCTCCTTGCTTCCTTTTTGTGTTTTCTTTTAATGAGGGGCTTGTCTGTATTTGGTTTTCTTGTTGTCTTTTTTTTTTTTTTCCTTAACCATGTCCTTTAAATCAAGTAATTTCTCTCCATTGTACAAAGGACAAGTAACTACATTAAAAGACTTTTCATGCCAAACCAGTGCATAATTTAGGGGTTTTTTATGAACTTGACCACAGGAATCAGTGGTCACTAAGATTATAGGGTTTCTAAACATCAAAAGCATGAACTCAAGAATTGCATGAATGACCCTTTTGTATGATACAGTTGTTTGAAGGTTTTCTTGTGGAGCCTTGTTTTTTTTTCACCAGAAGCAAGGAAACATTGCTTACTGTCCTGAAAAATAATAGTTGCAAATCCTAGCATACAAACTGCAATATATGGCCAGGAGGTTCAGATAAGTAAAATTCTGCTCTGACAGCCAATAAATGCAAATATTGTAAGCTTCTGTTTTATTTCTAAATATCAGCATGAACCTTGTTAGCGATTCAACCCAAACTGTTTTCCTGAAATTAATCAAGCTAAATCTTTCATGTAAAAATCAGCTGTGACTGTAGGGAGTTTACTTTATTACTTTGGAACAAGGCACAATGAAAATAGATTTTTTTTTCTGTGAAATTGGTAAGTTATAAGGAAATGGTTAAGGCTGTGAGGTGTGGCAAATCCTGAACTACTTTTTTCTGAGATTGGGATCACATGTGGGGCAGCATCAGACTTTTGCATGGCCGTTTGCATTAGATGAACGCTGCTTGAGGGCATGGCAGTGGAATTGGCTTCCACTGCTTACACAGTTACATAATGCACTTGGAATGGAAAAAGGGTGCTTCTCCATTAGAGAATCCAGAAAGCTGTGTCCCTTACTGAACCCACTGTTTAATATGCAGGAGAAAGCACTGAGAGGGGGAAGGCAGGGAGAGAGTGAGCTATAACATAGGGCTCTTACACAGCTTCATAGCAGTTTGGGTGTTTGTTTTTTCACTGGCTTTTGTTAGTTAGTTTGTTTTTTTTTTTTTCTTCCTATCTGTGCCTGAGCATACTAATTGCTTCTTTTGCTCTTCCTTGTTGGTTCTGCTAGTTCTTCAAATGCTGTACTGTGCATAATGCCTTACACTGAGGGGGAAAGTGTGAAGGTCAGCTGGTAGTATGGCATCTCTTTAGCAAGAAGGTTTTACTCTCTAGTATTCTTTACACATGTCTTTTCACTTATAGCAGTGCTTTGTATTTAATTTTTTACTTGAATGGATGGTCTGTTTCCGAGGGACATTGTTTCTTTTTGGTGCTTTGTTAGGCAGTCTYCTTTTATTTCTTCACTGTGTTTGTGTAGGTCATGTGAATTATGGCCACAAGCTTTCCTTGGAAACCTCGGCTTAAATCTATTTGAATGAGGGGCCCAGGTACTGTTCTGTAAGAATGCCTTTATGAAAGGCCCATTGTTGAAATTTTGGAACAGGGGASAATGTATTAGTGCAGCCCTGAAAGTGACTACAAAAATGATAGTATGACACTATGTACTTGTGTTTCCCTTACTCTTTCTCAAATGGGCTCTGTTGCCAGCCAGGAAAAAGAAATTTTCCAAATGCCAGGTCAATAAAATCAGCCTAGAATCAGACAGCCAAGCTAATATGTGTTTTCTGGTGATATATACTTTGGGCTTGTAACCTAATTAAAATCTTTGTTGCRGTTTTTATTTGAAAATAAATCAAGCTCATTTGCTTGTATGTGAACAGTAAGAGTGGCAAATTCACTTTTCCACAGTAAAAGATGAGTGTGAGAAATAATCATTAATAAGATCCAAGTTTATCTTTGTCRTTGGGCTGACCTTTAATCCACTTAGAGTTGATGTTCCTGGTGTGCCTTGTAAAAGAATTTCATTCACAAGACAGACATAAAACCTATGACTGTTGGGTATTGAAGAAGATCAAGCATTTGCACTTATTATTTTGATCTATTAACTGTCAATGATATACAAGTGTCTTGAATAGACATAGGTACACTCTGTAATAGTAATTATAAAGAATGCTTGTAAATGTTCTGCCTATAAATTACCTGATGTGCTGCAGCTGCATCAAGGCAGTGTGATCTGGATGATGCAAAATCATGAGTGTTTTGAAAGTGAATGCCAATAATGTACTATAGAAAGCCAATTTTTACTTAGTTTATTACAATTAATTTTGTTGATATGATATTAATATTGTCAATTTTGAGATATAAGTTGTTTTCTCTTACTTTAGCATTTGGTATTATCATAGTGTATTTTGTAAGATTAAATCAAAATATGATATTGATTTAAAGTTCTAGGAATGAAGAATTTTAGTGTAGGTGAATTTAGCATTTTACATTTCTTTCAGTGTGTCAGGATTAATAGGAATTTCATTACAACATGAAAAGTGACACCTGTGCACTATTCATTAAGAATATTTAATAAATCAAAAATCCAGGTCAAACAGCAGAATTGCAAGTAATYATAACTTTCAAATACTAAAATTAGTGAAATTAATATTAATGGCTAAAGCAAATTGCAGTGGCACAAACAGTTTCTCAGTATGAAGTACAACAGAAAAATCGGCCTTTGTAAAGACTCAAAATATTGGATTATTTTTAACCTCAAAGGAAAGTTTTGGCATACTTAATATGTAGTAGCTGAACTGCTGAGTAACTATTATAACTTTACTTGCCCTGAAKTTTTAGTTCACAGTTATGATCTTGAGATCTAAAGTTTCTTCTCAGGTGAAGCAATTTTCACATATGTAGTAAAAAAGAGTGCAATTAGTTTATTGTAAGTGTCTCTTGCTAAACAGATATTCACTGGGCATTAGAAATAGGCTCACAGACAGCATCCTTTAAATGATTTCTAGTTTTTCAGTATGTTAGTTACTTATCTTTATTACCAACTATCCATTACCTTTTTTCCACTCTGTGTGTAGCATTTGGATTTGGAATATGGCTTGTTTTTGCGATAGCTGGCCGATATATCAAAATACTGTGAACAGGTGTGTAATCATAAATATTTATGCTTTCCTTTATTCAGAAATACTTGTGTGTTAAAATTATGTAAGGGTTATTTACTGATTTTATATCAGAATATTAATAATYAAATTATTCATGAAACACATGCACATTTCTTAACACTGTAGTTTTATACCAATATATATCCCTCTGTACAACCATCTGGCATCAGTTAGTAATAGGTAAATTACTGTAATTTTAGTACAAAAGAAATAAATATGTCAACTCTGGACTGAATAATCTTACTGTATCCACTTACTTTTCAACACAGATTTCATACAGAGCTATACAAAATGTAACAAGCTTTATTTTTCCTGGTATTTTGTTTTCTTAGCATAGATCTAAGAACTGTTTTGATTGTGCTATACATACATATATATATATATATATATATATATATATATATACACATATCCATATATATAATCAATGAAATCTTAGACACACATATGTATGAATTGGCAAAACATTTCTTGTGTATATATAAAGATATAGGTATGGATATGGAGATACATTCACATATACACCTACACACACATGTRCATAAAGCAATGTATGTATTCAGTAACTCTAAGAATATTCCTCATTTAGTCTGAGGAATAAACAGGGGGTTTATTCCTGAGAAACAGRGTTTTTTTTTGTTCTGAAAAGCCTTTTTTTTTAAAAAGTCACCATGTCAATGGAAAATGACAAGGATATATTAAACAAACAATGGAGTGAGAACTGGGACAGAAGGAGATGAAAAGGATTGCCAGTTATCACAGAAGATGTCTTTGGCAATTGGGAAACTGGACTTAGATCTTTACTATTTGAATAAAACGTTTAACTCTACAATTTTGGTATTTATTTCCTTCACATATAAAAAGAATTCACCAAAATTAATTCCGTTCAATGTATTGTAAATGGGAAATAAATAAATGGAGTTTTCAAGTAATTGAATTAGATTAAATCTTGAGATGGGAGCATTTTTTTTTTCTGAAAGTTCATTCATTTACTATTCACCAAAAAAAAAAAAAAAATCTTTAACCACTCAAATAACAGTTTTCAGCCAAAAATACCCAGTATTCAAATTTGCAAATATGCCTTGTTCAGGAATGGGAAACTTGTCAATCAGTAACAGAGACCAGCCGTGATGGCCAGCAGTATCATGGATGGCCCTTTGAGTTCACAATGAGTCAGGAGACGATTAGCTTTTAAGCAGAGACACAAACCCAAGGCAATGACCTTATACTGCTACAGGAAAGTGATGATTTGTCTAAATGAGACCTTTATTTAGCCAGCTGTTGACTACTGGCATTGGCTGCAGCGAGGTGCACTGACTAGATCATCCAGAAGCTCTGCCTCAAGTTACAGGGTAACATGGATAAGCACTGTGTTCCTGAGGAATGCATTCAAAGCAAGATTTGGTACCTGTGGAACAAAAAATAATTGAATTGTTGTGTTTTGAGAGGAAATATACATGCCATCCAAACCAAAAAGAATCTCACATTTGTTTCTGATCTAGCTTGGGGTTTTTTCCTAATTTTTTGCTGTAACTTTTTTATAATATCGGTGAAAGGATCAAGGTCTCATCTGGTGCCAAATGCTTTTAAGTGCTCCTAGTATTATCTGTGTCTAGAATGTGATTTGCATGGACGAGCCCAAACCTTGCCTAGGCAGGAAAGCCTTTCATATAATTCAAGACTGATATAGCAGTGATCTTTACATTCCCCTAGCCTTTAGTAGTTTGGATTCCATGCTGCTTTTTGACATGTATCTTCTCTTCAGTGCTACAGTTTTAGCATGTCTTTTGTGATATAGTTCTATCATTTTTCTAACTTATTTCAGCTCATCTGTTTTTGTAGTCTTTCAAGCGCTGTTTGAGTTCCAAATTTATTTTGGAAATATAACAATACTTTGTTTTGATATTTTTTCTTCAAGACTGATTTTATTTAGTATTCAATTTTTCTTAAAACCATCTTGGTTGGGTAGGGGTTGTTTATTGGTTGTTTGTTGGGGTTTCTTTTCCAAATAATATGATATAACACCCTTGAAAATGAATTGTATTAACACAATAAAATGTGTTTCATGATAGTTTGCAAAAGGGTTATTTAAAGCTTATTTACAAACAGTTCATTACACCCATAGCATGTACTCAGTACATGAATAGAATTGTAATTTTTACCTATGCAATAGATGCACAAATGTGTTATTCTTTTGTCACCATAAATGTTTGCATTGTATCCACTAAACTGAATTGGTCTTTTCTAGTGTATAGTCTCATTGGTGCAAGAATTTATAATTTTTTGTTAGTGTTAGTTTAACATTTTAATTTTTTAATCAATATTATTATGTATCCAGGAATTTTTACTACTTTTTTCTCAGACACAGCAGCAAGATCTGAAAGAACTTGATCAGTTAGCATGCAAGATCAGGAGAGTAGAAAAAGTCTGTTCAGACATATAGATTTAATTATTTAAATACTTAAATAATAAATATGTATGGTTGTTGAATAATAAGAAATTCTAAATATTCAATAAGCAATATATTACTATTAGTTTTTCATTCTAGATACGTTATTAGTTTTCATCACCACAATATGTAATCACCTAATTTATCTCTAATTTATTTCCCACATATGGTTTCACCAGGGTAAAGCAAATTAATCTTGGTTATTTAATGTCATTTTGCAGTCTTCATTCCCTTCTACATAACCTGTATTATATACATATAAGGACAGTGCATAACRGTATTTCTGGGCTATTGTTTTGCCTGCTTCTTTACTAGCTTCTGAGAGAAAAGTAGAACTGTGTAATAATTCAAATCCTTAAAAAAGTTTTATTTTTATTAGTAATGTTTTGTACCCTGTCTCTGAATCTACTGATAAAATTTTCCATTTTTTTGTCATTCCTATTTCTATTTGTCCATGTATCACATTGGCATTATCTTCAGGGCATCTGTAAGCAACTATTTTATATAAATTCTTCATATTTTTATTTTAGTAGAATCTCTGTCTAAGTGACTACCACAGGCTATCTTTACAGAATTTTTTTAGCACTCATACATAATCCTGGACAGTGAGCTCCTGGCAAAAACCAGAAACCACGTGAACCTAATGGAATCAGAGACAGCAAAGCAGACTTTTGCACTTGTGTGTCGTCACATGCACAACCAGTGTTCATTGCCTTCCTGGAAGCCCCAAGTCAAAATAACTCAAAATGCTAAGGAAAAGAACAAAAGAGAGCTGGTTGAATATAAATATGGCGTCTGTCTAGAAAGCCTAAGAGGCTCACTTGTTCCTAGCTAATATAATAAATATGTTTTCTGAATGTCCAGGCTCTCTGTGTGCTTCCTAGACAACWGTGCACATACCCCGGGACTGGAAGCAAGAGTATTTGTATGCAGGCTGCTGTCTTGTTGGCAAGGCTGGACTCCTAAAATGTGCTCCTACCCAGTACAYGATGAATTATTCTGCAGGCTAATTCGGTTGTTTATAGGTTGCTGTAGGCCACTCACGAGCATGGTCATTCAAATACAGAACACTTATAAATTCTGGCTTTAAAGAATACATATAAACTTCTTRCCATGCAACACTAGCTTGAATCACCCAACCTGAATAATAATGTCTGTGCCAGGCGTTGTGGAATAAGTTGGGGTTTTTTAATGAAAGCAGTGGAACATTACTGTACCTGACTGTTCTTGTGGCCACTGATGTTCTTGAAATATTGTTCCCATAACCAAAGAAATTATGGCAATTTTTGGATCTAAGAAAATTCTTAAAATAAAACATGATTGTGGTTTAAAGAAATCGCATGTGGTGAAAATTGGAGTCTCATGTTGTGGAAGATGACAAAGATTTGAACTGCTCATATCTTCAACATTTAATGAAATTAGATCTTCAAAATTCTTGAAGATTTTTGGTTTTGTTTTTAATTTTAAATGCTATAAATATATSATCTTCAGTTCTAAAATATTGAATTCTCTGTTTAGCCCACAGTGATTTCCTATGAGTAATAATGCCCTGACAAGAATGGAAGTCCTGGAAAATCCTTGATTAAAGTAGGATGAAGATTGTGGCTATTAAACAGGGTTTTACTTAAAGTAGGAGTTGCTTTGCATGTGACTGTGATGCCTCTAAGAGCAGYGAGATGCTGGGGTGTCTTGTGCCTGGGCAGGAGTGGGCGCTATGAATTTAAAAAGGAACTGCTGTATGGAAGCACAACACTTCAAGAGAGAATTTGAAACGTGTTTGTCAAAGCCTCTTGCTAAACATGCCTCTTAATAGGCTTGTATTTAGGCTTGGTCTGTAAATGAATTGTGAATTAAATTTTATTCTAATGTTGATAATTTWTTTTTTTTTGGTCTGACGTGGAGTCAGTTGTAATTTCAAATCCAACTTTGACAAACCTTTTCAKACCATTATTTCTAGCCACCTTTTAAATAGTTATGTATTTTCTACAGAATAGGGAACACTTACACAGCAAGAATAGAGACGGAAGCAAATAAACAGGCCATCCAGAAAGTACCTATGCTGCTCTCCCAGCAGGATCTCAATAATGGTATTTGAATGCAGTGATTGAAGTAGTGAGATCTCCTAGCAATGAACTCATATGCACTTAGTGATTCACTTTTAAAAATCCATTTGTAATAAATTATTTCATGACATTCCTTCAATTATTTATGATACCAAATGGTCATTCAACATTCTGACTCATGGCTTGATCCACTTACATAAACATAGCTATTCACTGCATGACTTTCAAGGGTGCTAGGCATTTTTACTTTACTCAAGCCTGGCTTAAAATGTCATCCAAACTGCAAACAGAGGCCAAAATTGATTAGCTGTTCTAAAATCTAAGCCATAACTTGCAATTGTGGCATTGAAAGCCTTGCCTATATCATATATCTGTATGTATCTATATCACAAATCTATGTGTATTTAAGAGTATACTGTATTCAGAATAAGATTGTTTTAAATAAGTAGGTAAATATGTTAATACATTTCTGAGGGTTTTTTGTTGGTTTTCAAATTTTCATTAAAAATAGGTACTTAATTTAAATTCTGTACCATGATTTAAAATATAAAACAATGCATCAATGACAAACTCTTTACTGCTAGTCTAACTAGTAGGGT
The DNA here is from genome assembly GCA_014549065.1 of Cardinalis cardinalis. Taxonomy (NCBI): domain Eukaryota; kingdom Metazoa; phylum Chordata; class Aves; order Passeriformes; family Cardinalidae; genus Cardinalis; species Cardinalis cardinalis. The sequence continues at coordinate 6,712,753 of JACDOX010000031.1, forward strand.
TACATCTCAGATATTTATCTCCTCTTGGGAATTAAGCTATGGAGAGCTACCAGGACAATCTTCTGCAGGGTAATAAACCCTCCAGTAAATGATGGTCCTTTTGAGGAAATTGTGCATTCAGAATGGAAATCAGCCTGCTTGCAAAACTCAAATGCATACTGGGATAGGCAGCTTTGAGGTGAAGAAATGCTTTTTTTCTGTTATGTAGAAAGCTGGCTGGTATCATTAGAGTCTTCAAATATGACATTGACAATTGAGATGAGCATCTGGTAGCATTTGATAATGGTCTACCACTGGAAATAAGGTAATAAATTTCCCTGTAATGGTTCACTGCCAGCAGTGCTCATTTATGAGTGAAACAAGATGACCATTTATTTTCCCAGTAGGGCAATGCTGCAGATTTGTGTTCTGTTCCTTTTGGTGAAGATCTGAAAGGGCTATTAAAGATATATTATTGCAAACTAAGTGCATTGCTTTCAAATGCTTTGTGTGACAATTCTTTGTTGTAATTATGTTTTAATGTCAAATACTTTGCAGATATATTCACACAGGAATATATCTGAATGTGCAGAATCCAGTTCTTTCCTCCTTACTAAAAATACATGCTTTCTGCATTCAAACAGTAAAAGCATAAATTTTCTGTTGTAGGGTGGAGGAAATCTGTAAATTGTGCTATTTTAACAATGCAAAAATCAGCTTAAAGCTGATTCATATGCACTTAAAACAGCCTTTGTTTCTACCACCTCTGAAATAGAAAATGCTCTAGGGCCTGGATTCACAACCAAGCTTATCCAAGGAAATTTTTCACACTTGCTGAAGTATGCACATTTAGGAGGTATGCTTAATTATGAATCCAATGTTGGATTTTTGTTTTGCTTTCATTAGATGTGCTGTGTTTCTGAGTGTAGCAGAAATTCTGCACTCTTCGGGCAAATATCTAATGTCGGTGTAGGCTGTATCCTGTGCCTTTTGACTTCTGATATAACTGCTGGAGAATACAGGCACACTTCCACACTGCAGGAGTAGCTGGGTTAGCACTCAGCTTCCTTGTGTTGTCATAAGATTATGACAGCTTTGTTAAAAGCTTTCTCCTCTTGTCTCATTGCTAGTGTGTCAAGAGGAGAAGCTAGGTAACTCCAGTTCTCTGTAAAAACATCTGYGCTGAAGCACCAGCCAGAACTGAGACTGTGTGTCAAAAAAGACTAGCAAGTAGCACCCGTTTGTCAGTGTAGTAGTCTGGATTTGATGATTTGGAAGATCACTTCTGCTGTGCTTTTCTTGTTAAGATGCTGAGCAGACGTCTGGGGATGTTTTATGCTCACTGAGAGTGTAACGTACTTTGCTGAACGAAGTTACAGTGTATGCTGCTCCTGCTTTTTCAGTTAAAAAGATCTTTTTCTTTTTTAAAGCCTTTGTACCTGGGGAGGGTGAAGGGTGAAGGACAGTAAGCTTGTTCATGATAAATGAGTTGCTGCAGTAAAAGGCATTGTATTGCTTACTGTGTGTACTTGTCGTTAAGGAGAAATACAGTTGTAACAGCATTTCAGTTTCTGCATTACATGCATTTAAGTGCCTGTCCACTAAGGACGCCTGCTTCCACTGATTCAAGTAGGAAAGTTGGCACATTATTCCCCAGTGCACTAAACTCTGTGTTGGCTTCCATTAAACGCTGCCAGACAGGCAGAACAATATTTGAAACAAGACTGTTTGAACTGAAATGTAATTGGACTCATTTAAAGTCTTATTACAATGAAATCTGACTTCCTCCTTGTAATTTGACTTGTAGAAACGTCTCAAAAAACATTACCTTTTGCCATGGGCTGTAAATTTAAATTCTGCACTAGGTAAGCATAATGAGAAAAGAAAGTTCTGACATGGCTGGAGATCATATCAGGTCTGGCTTGATTAATTATTTCCACACGATCAATCAGCACCTTATTTAGATAACTGGAGGCACTCACTAGTTAATTTGTGGGAGTAGAACAATGGGGGCAAGCATTTATATGGTCAGTCAATACTCCAATTAGTGTTAGAAAGTCAAATAAAGGCTTGAAATAGCTAGTAGAGGAAAAGAGACTGAAATAACATAGCAGCTTCTCTGGGTTTAGATAGACTTTTTCTGATTACACTGCAGTGACTCCACTTACCCTCTCCAAAAGTATTTGCCTAATCTTTCTAATCATCTGCTTCATTAAATATAAATACACATATATATAAAAGTTTCTGTATACTTTTAAAGCTAGCCAAAATAAATACCAACAGTGTATTCATATAACATCCCTAAAATTTGCAGCTCTATACCTACTCATTGCTCTCCTACCTTAACAGGACTTACTTTCACCTGCAAAACAGACACTAGATCTAGGGAGTAAAAATCTGCAAACTTTGCAAGGCAGAATTCATAGAAAGGATCAATTACTGCTCCATGTACTGCCTGCTGCAGGGATTATTTTGCCTCAAATATGTGGTGGCCAAATCTGAACACTGACTCCTGCATTCATAATAAAATCTCTGGCCACAATGTCATGGGATGACCTGGCAGAGGTTTATGACAAACCTTTTCCTAAATTACATTGCTGTTGTTCCCCATAGCATCTAAGCGCTGGCAAATGCCTATATATGAGAAAAAGAGAAATAATCATTTTATATAACATTATATTCTCCACCTTCTGCTTGCAAAAGGAAAGAAGCCAAATTCACAATCTGATATTTCAGTTAAACCATTTTTATCAACATAAGACTGATTTCAACAGAATCTTCTGTGTGGAAATAAAAAGTTTAGAAAATTAACAACATTTTTWAAAGAAAAATTTTGAAATTTTAGCATATTTAAACATGCATAGTATCAGTTAACCAGCTAATTATGTCATAAAAGTATCTATGAAGTAATTTCATTATGTTTTTTATTTTATATTGAGTAAGAAATTTTGGAAGGAGAATTTTGGCTTTGTGTCTGATGAAAGAAAAAGGAAGTCTTTTTGCACACACCTTTATTTGGTGAAAATATMATGACTTTTCTTAGATTTTTTGAAAAGTTAGATCGCTAGCATATTCTATTACTTTTATATTTGATATCTCTTTTTTATCCTTAAAATCATAATTTCTCCATAACATCCAGCAGAGGTTAACTTAGATGAGAAGCCATCACAAAAATCACCAGCACAGTTGCAATTTTTAGGTTATGCAGAAATGTAAATACAAGGATCTTTTGGGGGAAAAAATTATTGTTCTATCTTAAAAGCCCCCAGTTTTCAACTCAAAGAAAATTTTAGGTACCTTACTGTTAGACAATTGACTTGACTTCCACAGCAATGACTTTTGTTCTTGTGTGTCCTGATTTTGTCAGCCCTTCMCGGAGAAAAATTATTTATCTTAAGGTATGCAAGTAAACATATAAACAAAAGTATTTGCATACTTCTGTAGCATAAAAAATAAATTGGTTTATTGCTTGCTTGGTACTGCTGCCCAATAGAAATTCTCTCAGTTTCTTGGGCAATTTTTGAATCAATTTCTAAATAAAATCTTCAGCATGCTGCATGTAGGTGATCTAAGATGTGATCTAGTTTACAAGTCCTTGGTCTTGTAAGACCTTATTGGGCATAAGTTAAGTAGGTGATAGGTTGGAATTATTTTGATATTTTTAACACAGGTGTAATTATTCTAAGTRTGACAAATGTGACAAGAAATAATTACTCTGCTCACTTAGGTTAAACCAAATCAAAGTGGTTTATGGATATTTGAATACTGTGTAGTTAATAGGCCAGTTGGATAAACAGTATGTTTGGCATCAATATCAACAGACAAAGCAGAATATTGTACATATACAAAGTATGAGTGTACCCCTAYACACCTCTAAGTGCCCTACAATACCTCCAGGAGGCTCTAGCTGCACACACACAACAACTATGTGCTTCTGTGCACATGCAAACTCGTGTCTGCTGGGGGTGCAAGTGCGCTGGCTCTGTGTGTGACTGTGCCTGTGCTTCTCCCTACAGCCCACGGTGCGTGCGAAAGGTCCACTGGGCTCACACAGTGGTCCAAGGTGAGGTCCCCAGCATGTGGTCATCTTGTCATGCCATGCCTCAGCTGGAGTGCAGCTGCCTATGCTTCAAATGAGGCAGAGACCCCATTAGACCCAGAAGGAGGTCAGGACAGTGGTGAGATGGCTTGAGGCAGTGTCACRCAGGGGTTGGAGTGCTGCTCTGGTACTTCTCTCCCCCATCACAGAATGTCGCGCCTCTTTATTCTTCCAGTCAAAATGATTTGTTTCTCATAAGTCCCTTGCAATTATCTGATTATTGCTTAATCCAAGTGATGATAATTTCATGCAAGGCTTGTCATTGGTAATTTCCTCTTTAGGGGTCTCCGGTTTGGGGCAACATTGTCTCAGAATAGTATATTCTATTTACACACACTGTTAAAACTCACTCTCCTATCCATTGCTTTAATCTGTTGTCAGCCTGAGCATGTTAAAAAGAGGAATTTTTGCTGGTTCCTCTATGGCAAATCATCTAACAAAGTTTAAGGATAAGAGCTCCCAAAGAAAGTAGAAGAATCTTAGGGAAGGAAATGTGTTAATAACTGGATTTGATCTTGCACCCTAATACTGGCTATCTTTGGTCTATTAGCGTGGCTATACCTTGAGAAAGAAGCATATGAAAGAGAATTTAGTTAAGCTTCCTCTGACAAATTAAACAATTTTTTACAAGAGAAAAAATATTTAAAGGACTATGGCAAAATAAGAGAAGGTGTGCCTTTTACTGTGTGTCATCTGTATCCTGTCCAGCCTGATTCTTTTCCAGCAGCTCCTGCAGAAACCGTAGAAGTGGTAACGTATGCCCTTTACATTTGGCTGTATGCCAAGCCATAGGATTTTGTTATAATTCTCTTTTCCTACACCTCTTACCATATTGAATTTGTCCTTGGAATGGACGACATCATTAGAAATGAAGATTTAATTATAGCCACTTAGAGACAATTTAAGAACTGTTGTTTAATTTACTGCAATTTTAAAGTGGAAGCTAGATGGTAGTTTGGAATTTCAGCAGTTTTAAAACACTGACACGTAAGACACTTAGTCAAAGGTTTGTGTAGCACAAATTCATTCTCAAGGAGATGTGAAAGCAGTAAGGGCTCTCAGACTAATTTTTTTAAAGCACCAGTACTGAGGAGTAATCTGACCAAATCTTTTCAATTTAGTGGATTTTTATAGTTGTTTTAACAAGTCATTCTGACTGGGGTTTATCTTGCTGAGCTTTAGACATTTATAGTATGCACATCTGCATCGGAGATAGTTAACCTTTAAGAGGAAGATGTCCATTTTAGGGTATAACTCATTCATCTATTTTGACTCACTTCTTTATGTAGAAATGAATCTTATGCTAGATAAACTTGTTTTTCATTCATTACAAAAGGTGCCTAGGGTGATTACCTCAGATGCAGATATTTAGTCTTGTTATAATGAATTCCATTCCAGTTGCCTTATAAACCGTAAAACATTTGCTTCTACTCAAAACGCATGTGCATGCAGTTTTTGATGGATTTGTTTTTTATATCTGACAGTATCTAATTTAATCTTACTACTTTACCGTCTGTAGTTCTGGGCTCTCTTTTCTAGTCCCTATGTATGTGAATTTGAAAATACATATCATCTGTCATACTCCTGAAAACATGGTAAACTCATGATAACTCAGCCTATGACAACTTTGTATCCAGATTGAAGAGAATTAAATTAGCGTGGTTATTTTTCAAAATTCTTGTTGTTGTTTTTCTCTTTATTAAAAGACCCTGCTGGGCAGTCAGATACCACCAGAGATTTTGATTACTTGTTCAGTAACTCAAATATATTGCAAGTTCTCAATTTCCCTTTGAATACAAAAGGTAGGGTGTTATAAAACAATGTACTTGTTCCTTAAAACAGAGTAAATTTCCAGACTGGGTGAGGATGTGTTTGTCCATTTGAAATTACTGAATAATCCTTAACAGTTTTAGGAACATTGTCCCAATAAACGGATTATTTCCAATTCTAAAATATTCAACACAGTGTAATAAAATAAAATAAAATAAAATCCCTGTGGATTGGAAATGAGGAGTCGGATTTTAACTGGYACACACAATATGTAGTTAAGATTTGGCTGATAAATGTGCTTCAAATTTTTGTCATATTCCATGTAATTTTCTCCTTCAGTCATTTACTCCTACAAAGAAAAGAAAATACATTTCTATTTTGAAGAAATACATTTTTAACAGCTGACCTTGCATAAATTGTTGGTTTCTGTAAGTGAACATTACTCATGGTTTGGCATAGGTAGTTTGGTTCTAGTTTCCTCTAATAGCAAACTAGCACAGAAATGGCTTCCCCAGCCTTCCTGAATCTTCTAGGTGGGCATGCCAGATAGGAAGTATGTAAAATCAGATCCTGAAGCCCATGAAGGAAACGTTATAATGCAGATTACAGAATTTTTCCAGTTGGTTTATTTGTTTCAGTATGTTTTTTATAACGGGACACTGCACTATCTTTGGATTGCAAGGCTAGATTCAGCCTGCAAATTAGTAAGGTGGGGGAATATGGACCTCTTTTCATGCTTTACCTCCGATTAAAAAACAAAAAAGTATGTTTCATGGCTTTGCACTATATTTTACCTTCCCTATAATTTTCTGCAGTTCTGTGATCCTGAACAACACTACCTGCTGGAATTATAGAAAGTCTGACATCAGAATTTCACAGGAAATAGARTTCTCTAGTAGGAACATGTGCTACTTCTGTAGCTGGGGAGATTGGTGTGAATGGAGAGCAAAATGTTGTCTCCTTCTTCAGTTAAGTTGCTGTCCCTGCCCTGCTTAGCATAATGGTGACATATAATAAAGTCTAAGTCAATTTGCTGGCTACTTTAAAAAAAGGTATTTTAAGTTTTTGGTGATCTACTTAATATTTGGCTGGTGAGAGTGGTCAGAGTACCTTTGCAAATATTTCTTAATGACACCTAGGAGAAAGTAATGACTATATACATAATGTTATGAAAACTAAAATAGTCTTAAACCATACTTCTGTCTCCCTTTTACTTGAAAACCATTTTTCAACAACAACAATATTAACTATAGAGAAATGTTTTATTTTAAAGGATAAAGGAAGAAAATTAGCATTTCCCTTACCAGCGGATGTTTTTTTTCTCTTGTGTATAAATGCACACAGCTCTCATAATCCTCMATGCTCTCAATTATTTTTAGCTTTGACTTAATATTAACTGGTGAATATTATCAGTTTCAATGTATTTCAAAACATCTTTTCTTTCTGGATTTCAGTTCATAACTTTTTATGCATATAATTGAAATTAATTTTAATCTCTGCTTTAAAAGAAAMCCGTATTTATTGGACTTCTACAATATGCCCAGTCAGTTTGCAMAATAAAACTATTTTTTCATTTGATGTAGAAATGGATGAAGGAAAGATGACAAGTTTTAAAAAAGTTCAAAAATATAGAATTTTAAGATAAAATATTAAATTATTTATAATATTTCTTAGCAAGATTTCTGAAGCATTCAAACACATAACCTAGTGCTAACCACATGACATTCATCAGATAATTAGATAATTTTCTTTTTTTCCTCCAAACATTTCCATTTCTGCAGAATCTATAAAATTTTGAAAATATTTTTATTTTTTCTCCTGCCCMAAAAAGAAACTATCAGAATTCAAATGTTATTCCTCAAAATAAGACTTAGAGYCAGGTTATTGCAAATGATTGTGCCTTTACAATTWTTTTTTATTTTTCTTCTTCTTTACCCTGGGGTGTTTTTAGATAAAAGTTATGTTTATGAGCAAATTAGTTGTCATGACTTCTTTGTTGTCAGGTAATCTTTCATTGATGCTGGAAACCTAAGCACGTAGATGATCAAATTTCCCTAATTTAAAAGCTGTATCATAAATAGTTTTAGTATACGCTAAAATACTTGGAAGTAGTACTTTGTTGCTGACAAGCTCTTTTTGTCATCTATAAAAACTTAAAAATTACAACTGAACAGACAGCCTCTCTTTACAAGAGTAACTTTTCATAGCTAGAATAACCACAAACTTTCTTTCAAGTGTGAGTTACAAAGAAAACTGGGACCCTGCTTCAATATCCCTGTGTATTCACATCTGAAAAAGTGAAATTTCTTTTCTCCTAAACTAATTTGGTAGATGAGAATAAGCTGTTTACTATTTTCACTACATAACCCTAAAGAGGACATGATAGCTCACATGTGGTCATGATTTCTGTGTTATATTAAGAGCTGACCTGGTAYGTAGAAGCAAATTGTAATTTTTTTTCCCATTTGTGTATAGTCACAGTGGTATCTTCTAAAGGTAACAACACTAAGAGTTGCAGATAGTGGTATTTTTGATCACTTCATGAAGTATGTTTAGGGATTTGCAAATACTCTTAGTTTTTGACAAAGAATTATTTTTTTCACACCTAAGATATCAAGAGATGAGCACATGAGAGTCCACCTACAAGTGATGTCACATCACTCATGCAGTTCACATGATGCATGGTTTGTCGGCATGCATACCAGTAAGATTCTTTTACTAARCAAATGGTATAAGATTATCTCTGCATATTTGGCAGTGATTATGGATGGATAGGAGAAAATTTTTCACTCTGAAGATAGTCAAGCACAGGAATAGTGTCCCTGGATGTCTCTCAAGTCTCCATCTCTAGAGGTTCTCCTGGATGGAAAAAGCCCTGAGCAATCTTTGCTAATCTTAAGGGTGATGGTACTTTGAGCACACAGGAGACCAGAGATCTCCTGAGATTGTCTCCCAATTTAAACTCTTTGCCTTCTCCATTCTTTTGGGCAGCAGCTGTGGTGTGCCCAGGATCTGTTTCCTACCATGACTTAAATGTCCAGAGTGGTTCTGGTCACTACAGGCAAAACTAATTTTATCTGTTAATATTAAAATATCTGATCAAAAGGGGATATTTGCCAGCTCAARCACATTGTCAGTTGGGGGAACATCCAGGAGTGCCTCTTTAGCTCTGCAAGTCATTGTGCTCATCCTCATGACCTCATTTCACTGCTTTCCAGCTAGCAGCTGCAGATTTGAGGGGGAAGCCTCAGGTAATATAATCACTTTGATTGAGCATGTGCTGTCCCATTTATTTTCTGGAAGTTAAAAGAGGTCAAAACAGAATTTCTGCATGTCCTATAGCACAGCTACAAGAGCACAACTTGGCCAAGAACTTGTTTCTATTCTTTATTCTTCAAACAGAAAGAAAATTTGCCTGCAAAAWTTTTTCCTTTTTTTATGTTTTTTTAATACATGAAACATTTATTTTTCAGGGAAAATAATTAAACATTTATAAGAAAGCAGATTTAGATTGTTTGGGAGTTTTTTTTGTTTTGTTTTGGGAAAAGGGAATGAGAGGAATGGGATTTTCCAGATTAGGACCTATTTGTCCAAATAATAGGACAAATTATTATTTTTTGTCCTGAAAATAAGGACAAAAGAAGGCATTTTTTTTATTATATAAATATTCTGCTTATAATGCCATTCCACAAGTAATCAAGTTACCTTTCTTCTTTTTTAGTTTTGTGACCTTATTATTTATTAGGGCCTTGTGACAGTATTTTACAATGTTAAGTGTGTTACTTTTATTAGATTTATGTTTCTATTTTTTCATTAACTTGGATGTTTCCTTATAAACAAAAAAGGGTTTCACAGTTGGTTGAAATCTTAGTAAGGTTTTGTATTTGGTGCACAAATTCTCTCATCAATAGAAGTCTATGAGRTTTTATTTTTTAATAATTTGAAAAAAATTTTACTTAGTATGTTTTACTGTGGACATGTCTGAGAGGCCTACAGACTAGCCTGAGAACACAGAGATGTTAGTATGTTTGGTAATATTGCTGTCAATGTGTCACTTTATACCTTAAAGTGGTTGCCTCTGACACTAGAGGGAGGTTGTTGTTGTTGTTGTTGTTTCTAAAAAGAGCTTAGGATATCTTGAATTCAAAAAATGCTGCTTTAAAGGCATAATTCTAAATTAAAGTTGGTTATTTCAATTATATAATCAATATAAAAATATGTTAATATACTATCTAAAATATTCTATTTTTTTCCCACTGTGAAACTTAACAAACCTTGAAAGGTCTATTTTTTGCATTTTGTATTAGAGACTTCAAGTATCTTTTCCTGATTGAATTCTCCAAAGAGCTATTGCTCCATAGGAAATGAAATCTGTTCAATGCTTCTGTCTTTTATATTAAGGCTTTTTACTGTCATTYATAAACATGTCATGGAAAATACCTTCCACATAACTTGACTATCAATAGCAAATCTCTAGTGACAACATAGGATATATTTATCCTGCATGAAACAGCTTCAAGGAATGCTTCCAGCCACTGGAACCAAATTGTCTACGTTGTTAAATTGTTAGATTTGTCCCTTGTGTGGTTTTGGCCCAGACCAAATAAGACTCTTCCAAGCAGCTCCTGGGCACAGTCCAGTAGCCAGAGCAGACCAGAGACCATCCCCAGTAGGCAATTCAGATATGCCTCATCCTGACCTGATTGTTTTGGAGAGCAAAAGAGTTAATAGCAGCACAAGCTTTACATGTTGCTGGTCTCAATGCCAATAAACAGTCCCAGGACGTGTAAGTCACAGCCTTGGAGGCTTGTTTTCCTCTCTTTCCTGTATCAAAAATGTCTCAGTGAAGATATTTTATTCCTCTATGTTTGTTTGTAATATGCTTTGCTTATTCTTTTGGAAGTCTTTTGGCTACCATTTTCCTCACCATTGTATGTTCCATCTTGAGCTTTGYGGACCGCTCTGTTCCTGTACCAAGGTGTTGCCCATGAAAAGTATTTGAGCCAATGATCACTATGTAGATTTAAATCCTTAATGGAGTGTAGGAAACCAGCACAAGTGAAACTTTGATGCTGTATATGGTGGTTGTAGAATCATGTGGTAAATCATGGCAGTAAAGCATAACACACAGCATGGGTTTATGTTTTAATATCCCACTATAAAGTGGGTAAATGCCAGGGAACGTAGTTCATTTTTAATGTGCAAGTTATTTTTTTTCCTTTGCTGACTTATTTATTTGAATATATTTAGATTAATTGCAGCAGGACATGTATACTTGAGTTGTAGCAAAGTTATTACATGAAGGAAAGATAGAGGTTGCRCAGATCTTAGAGCTGAGTGTAATTATATTGCTTCTTGGTTACAGAAATGAGAGAAAAGGCGCACAGTATACTTGCATCTGAACTCTTATGAGTTACCAGATGTTGTATGAATCGGAGACAACTTATTTTTTTACTACAGTGTCTGAAAAACCCTTATAAAATGTTATTATGTTGTGAAAGTKTTGAATTAAAACAATTGCAATATTTCATGTTTAAATCCATTTTCATTTAAACACATAGTTTTGCACTCTACTTTCTCCTTCAAGCTTTCCAGCTAAGGGATTTCCATAATCATTCCCATAAAGAGGAGTTAAAAATGTAGCCCAGAAACACRTTGTGAATGAGTATTTCTATTTCTGTGTAATTCAGCTTTCTTGGGAAGTATATTTTTAATATCTGACCACTTTTGCTTATACAGAGAGAAAGAATGTAATATCATTTACAGTTTTGTTCCCAGAAAGGTCCATTTTCAGTCTCCCTCCAGCAGCAATTACTTATAGAACTATTAATATTGCTTTGAAACAACTTCTGAAGCACTTGCAAGTGTCTGGAGAAAGAGGGAGTTTCATGCAATTTAACTTTCCTGAAAACWGTAAGATTCTTTTGCTACCAATTACTGTATTTTTCTGCTGTAAGTTTGCCATAAATTAGTCATATGTGAAACTTGAGGAATGCAAAATTAGATTAATGCAGACTATTTTCCAGATTTTTTCCCCGTCGGTTTTGACAGAAATAGCCAGTTTGTTAGAAAGACTTATTAATAGATGCCTAATAATCTCCTAATTCCATGCACTGGCCTTAGGAGAATTCTCAGTACAGTTTTCATACACCGTTTTTAAAATCTTTTTCTGAAATGTGCTTTATTTTGGATTTTCTCTGTCATTTCATTTTAAGTCATTGTCAGTACCAAGTAGCCCCTACTTCTCAGACCTCTGAAGGATCTACTATTTTTTCACGAAATGATTGGTTCTGTTAGCTGCTGTTTCAGTGTGTATGTGCCATAATAAATATTTGCATATTGATTACACTGTACCTGTTGTCATTTATAAGACAGTAACTTAAAAGTGGACATGTTCACATAAATTTCCACATTTAGCCTAAAGCCCTTCAGAAGCCTTTCTGTGGTACTGTTTATTTAAGATATTTGCAGCCTCAAGTACACCCTGAGGTTTTTTTTTTTAATTTTCTTTCCATAAGATATGCATGCTGTTGTCTTTTGGGTTTTTTTTTWAWTTKGKTTKGKTTTKGKTTTTTTTTTAGCTGAATAACATTTAAATACATACTAGGCARTGAAGAATACATGTGCTTATGTGTGACATTTTAAAGAACTACTTCCATAAACATTCAAAAGACATAATTGGAAATAGAGGTGCTCAGAGGTGGTATTAAAATGAGCATTCATACACACATGATTTCTGTTCTAAAATAATGTCTAATCTAAGACCAGATAAAACAACTAGTTGTGATGAATGAGGACATGGTAGAGGAAGGATCAGCATGCCAAAGCAAACAACAGATGATGGATGCTACTTTCTATGCCTAGGACTTCACTGAAAGCGCTCATTTGTGGCGGAGTAAAGCAAAATATGAAAATATCCCCAGAACAGCCAGTAACAGCAACTGATTTAGAAAGAAGTTGGGAGAACAATTCAGTGGAGAATTCTTGAAAATAGAAATCCAGAGCTATGCTCTCACTGATCTTATATGACACTTCATGTTACAATTTATCTATTGTTGCAGGTAGTTGTATATTGTATGAGCTTGCCAGTAATATGTTGCAGATAGTTTTTTGTTCTAGTTTTGTTTAGATATTTTTTTTCTTTGAAAAGTTCTGCAGAAGGTTCTGATGAGTTTCCTACAGGTCTTAATATTACTTTCTAGAGTATTGAATTTTAAGTTCTTGTGAATAAGCAAGTTTGAGAAGTAATTTGAAAAATATGAAAGACTTTAAGCAGTGGAAATCAGGGCATCCAGATTTTGTAAAAAAAAATCTGCTGGTCTCAAAGGTATGCATAATTTCTAGCTAAATGTTAATATGCAGTAAATGCTTTGTGCATCTTGTTACGTTTTCCAGCGGGGAAAATGAAAGGCCCTTTGCATGATTTTTGAATTGTGTTTTAAGCATCAGGCAAAAGATCTCTGCTTTCAAGTGATATTCCAATGCTAGAGCAAATTAACTACTGGGGAACAGCTTCTTCATTAGGTCACATATTTTTAGTGTTCTATGTAAAATGCTGTTCATTGCTAGAGGAGAATTTGTGATGAGAAATGGGGAAAAGAGCAAAAGGGTGAAAATAATTAGGAGATGCAGATTAGAAACCAGTGCGTTAGGGAATATATGTGATGATGAATGCATTATGGTATTTTAGGTGGATTAATATCAGTGCTAACTTTGGAATGCAGTGAAATGAGTGAATGTTTGGTACCTCCCTAGGAATATCTAGAAGTGAAAGTATTTGGCGATAGACAAAATGTTTTGGTTTTTTCTCTTTGTCACTCTCGCTGGATATTACTAATTTAAAATGGTTTCCTTCTCCATTCCATGGTTCAGTTTGTCTCTAACCTTCTCAGTTTCGGTTTCTACTTAATTTACTTTTTTGTTTTAAGGACATGGGTGTCAGCAGGCATGATAACAGCCTACTTTCTACTAGAAAGCTTAGCAGATGGTATATTTCAGTCTTTTACTGACCAGAATTTGCCAATCATATATTGCAGAGAGAGATTACCTTGTTTGATATTTAAGAACTTGTTATTTAAACAGCTTATTAGGATGAAAGCTGGCAATTAACTGAATTCAAAACTGTATAATTCAGACTGCTTTAATCTATGGGATGCTCTTGGTCATGTTTCTATTGTATGCAGGAAGAAATTCAAAAGGTCTGAAAAACTTGCTTTTCATCATGAAAATTTTGTTTCCTATGAAAGACAACAAAAGGATGTTGATGATTCTTTCACTGAGAGGAAAAGATAATGTGAATAGTAGTAAACCACAACTGAGGTAATTGTGAATGCTGACAATAAATTGCAGTAGTTCCAAATGATGCCTTTGAGCAAACTGGAAATATCACAATACTTTCTTCAAAGTTTGATGTTCATCTCACATATTTCATAATAATGATTTTTCTATATTTGAAGTTGGGAATATCTATTTTTCATTAAATAATCTAGATGAATTCTTCTGGTTTAAGTGGTTTTCTTACCCTGTTTCTGCTTTAACAAAATTCTTCTGTTAAAAAAATAAAATGTCTAATCTGAAGCCCTTGCTTATAAGTCATCCAGAGAATCCTAGGAAATGAATGTGAACCAGATGATCTAGTTCAGTGTTCTTCCCTAATTCACTAAAGTTCTATTTCTGATTTTCACTTTATTTCAAGTTTAACTTGATTTTCAGATAAGGCCTGAGGTGGCAAAAATATTTAGCTATAAGATTTAGACTTTGAGTGACATAGCAAGGGAAAACAAAAAAAAAAAAAAAAAAAAAAAAAAAAAAAAAAAAAAAAAAAAACAAAGAAAAAAACCAAAAAAAAGAAAAGGAGTTCTGAAGCAATTAATTTTGAAGGACACCGTAAGTCTTATAGAGATCCTAATGAAAATTGTACGAAGCAAATGCATTACAAAACACATATATAGGAGGTAAGTTTTGAAATAGCAATTTTTGCAAGACAGTACCAGGAAAGTACATTCTCATTTAATCAGGGAATGAGGTGCTGAAGAACTAATATTTTTAGAGAAGGAAAATTAAGTTTGTGGTTAGCCTATTTCCAGGAAAGCTTCTTAGTGGATTAGAGGTTGTCTGCAGATAGGATTGTCTATATAATTAGGCTTAGATTTATCCTATTACTTGATACCTTGTCAGGTGCCTCACTGGAAGTTTATTAACTGCTAGCATGCTGTTTTTAAGGGACGAAAATATCTCCAGGGAGTGATTCAGGTATAAGGTATGCTATGGCCACACTTGCTCTTGCATGTGTCTCTTGACTGAAGTGTTGGTGTTGTGAGTACAACCACCAGATTCTGGATGGGGGAATGATATAAATTTCTTCAGTAACAATATCCGTGATTACAAGTAAATTAGATTTTGGAGCTATTTTGATATTTAAAATAATTTTTRGACAGCACAGGGTTTGCTGGGATGTTTTAATCTGCCTTCCTACAAAACTGGACAATGTTTCTTGTTGAGCCCTTGTTCTAATTTAGCTGCCTGTCTTTGAAAATCATTTTGGAAAGGAAGGAACTGCCATTTGAAGGTAACAGTTGCTCTGCAGTGATTATCCGTTCCCTGGTGTCACTGTTACACACATAAGGGTAGGTGAGATGAATCCCATTGATACCTAAAGTTCTGAATTAATGTATTCTGCTGTTAGTCAGACCCTCTTATATTAATCTGCACAGAGCAGCATGTGACCAGAAAGTTCAAGTCTGTCAGTTTAATGCTGTATACAAAATTCTTTCCAAACATTAATTTTCTGCATTTGTTTGTAGTTTTGATTTGGGGTTGTAAATATGTTTTCTGACACTCAGCCTAATCTTCTTCCTAATATTTCAAAAGTTGTTTCTAGAAACTGTGCACATAATTTTTCTAATTTTTTCAGTTCACTGAGAAAAGCCATTCCTTTATAAAATCTAACTTTTAACCAAGGTTTAATTTCCTTTTTTTACTTTAACCATTACAATTAATGCGTCCTGTTCTTTTCATGTTTTTATTAAGCATTTTCTTCATCTTTGCTTTTGGYTTCTAGTATTTGCATTTGTATGCAGTCTTACTGATTTAATTTAATTTAGTTCAGTCTTTGCAGTTAACCTGGGATTATATTAGTGTATATTCATTTTCCTTCTTCAGATAGATTCCCAGTGCCACATTGGGCAAGTAATTTTTGTTTTGACAATTCATTCCTTTTTGCTTGCCAGAGGACAAATCCATTAGCTTTCTGAAGATCTCATAAAAAACTCCATTATGACAAAAATGCTAATCATGACTGGCTAGTCATGTCTTGCTAAAGCTTCATTCCTAACTTTGCTTTTTTGAAAGCCACTGGACAGTCTTCTCATAATCTTCATGACCCTTTGTGTCGTTTCCAGCTAGAAACCTTTTTGGTTGAGAAATGGGAAGCTGCAAAGCTTCAGTGTGTTTTTCCAAGACATAGACAATAGATTTACCAGGTTTGTTCTTTCCTGAGAGTCTTTAGGAAACCACAGTGTAGGCAGACTACAGACTACAGAAGTGGAAGAATAATTTTATTTCTGCCTGGACTGACTGATGAATCAAATCACATGGACTTAGGAAACAGAAAACACTYATTTAAGAACCTTGCACAGAAAAAATAGGGGAAGCTTCTTCCTAACCAAAACTATTTCAGAAATATGGTTAAGGCAAAATTTACACACCTGAATATGCAATAAATTCTTCCTAAGTAGCTGCTGTTTTCTTTCTATTCTGCTTTTTAAGTATTATTGTTTCAATACMATATAAATTCTACACTCTCATTTCTAGAATTCTTTCAATTTAACCACTTGAAGGTACATGGCAAAGGTTCTCTTACAGGGAAGAATCTTTATTCAATATAGAGCTTTAATTACATGATCACATTTTTAAGCTTGTATTTAAGTTTCATTGACAGAGGTCAATGGCTCCTAAAGCTCATGCTTGAAGATGTGCTAAAGTGCTTCTCTAAATGGAGATAATTTTAACACATGCTGAAGTGCTTTCCTGACTCTGGACCAAATTACATCCAGGGCTAAACTTGGATATCTCTAGTGAGATTAATCTAGCATATACAAATTTTAATTTTATTCCATACTTTATATCTTTTTTGTTCTTTTCTCTGATGTTTCCCATTTGATACTTTGATATTATTTATGCTCTTTTGAAATGAAGACTGTATGAGTTTGCATTTTTTTTATTAATCACACTTTGCTGAAATTATGTATCTCAGCATGTTATCTCACTCTCTGAATTCTCATAACTCTGTCATGTAGAGCTGTCTTTCACTTCTATCTCACACAGTGTAAGCAAGACCTGCTAATGGCAACCACTCTGGAGCTTCATACCTTATTACAAAATAAATGAATCAGATAACTGGTATCTACATCCCTTTAAGTGTGATTGGTCATAGAAATAGGTGGAGAGAGGAGTGGAGATGGTGAAAAAGTTGAAACTAGTGTTGGATGTTTTCAAGAGAAGGAAAGAATGTTTAAGGGTCTAGACATTAATAAATTTTATTTTATTCTGGAGTAAGCATGAACTAACTTGGATCTAGGAGAATGCTACTTAAACACATGTGCAGCTAAGACTARCAGTAGAGTCTAAGCATTTTGGAATGCCATAAGCTTTGCACTCACTAAAAATAATCCATCACATTGCCTCCTTCTGTCCAAATGATTAACTCTGCTCCCACCAATCTAAGCCATTCACAAAATAGGGACTCTGTTAACAGTATATTTTTTCAAAGCTGGTTGCTAGCCAGTATTTATAAGTTTTTGCCAGAAATTATTTTTATAAGAACTGCACTGTTGAAAAGAAAAAATTTTGGGGTTTTGTTTATTTTTTGCGCTGTAAGTGAAGCTACTCATCTGTTTAGAAATCACCTTTGAAAATTCAAAGCTTAGTGCTTCACATGAGACTTTTCACTCATATTCAGTGCCTCTGGCTTACAAGCAAGTGTCATATGGTTGCAATTAAAATGATGTCACAAAAACTTCATTRTAAGTAGGGTAACATATGCTCTTCAGGGGTTTGTTTCAATTTCCAGTGCTTTGAGTCTTGCTGGGGTTGGGAGTCACATCTTTCAYAGCTAGTCAGCCTTCCTGCCTTAGATATGTCAGTTGATGGAGTGCCAGTTAAAACATCTTCCGGAAATGTTGACAAGTATCTGAAGGGAGAAAGCCAACTTCCCCCAAATAAACAGAGATGACTGAAGAATAGGAGTGGCAAGTTTTGCTCCAGAGGTGGTACATCTATCAGTCAAGCAGACTATGTGTGGCATTTGAGAAATATTTCTTGAGAGATAGAGAAGGGGTTTACAATATTTCTGAAACCCTCTGCTGTAGAAACAGCCACAGACTTGCCAAATGTGAGCCAGAAATAGGGAAAACAAGTAATTAAAAAAMCCTAACCAAACAGCACTGAGAGCACAGAAATGTGAGAAATATAAGATGTTTGACWTTCATGCTTATCATAGAAGGCTAAAGCTGCACAGTCAGTCCTGTTGCAAGAATGATCTAAATTAGTGAGAGAGACCCATCTTGCATGCCTGCACTCTTAAAATGTATAGCTGCAAAATTTGTTGGATGTGTTTACAAAGAAATGCCTTGCAGAGATATTTTCTCATTATGGATTTCTTAGAACAGGGGCAGGCATTTGACTCAAGTTCTCAATTCATGCTGGCACATGTACAATCAAATTTTCCTAGATTTCAGCATAATCTTTACATCTACTGTGCAAAGAGAGCAGGGAAATCAATCTGCAAATTGCACATTCGAACGCTATAACAACATTTGGTCTTCCTTCATGCTTTTTTTTCCCTGACAGAGATTTCCCTACACACGCTTTTATTTTAATCCTTTATTTGGCAATTGCATTTCCCTTCCCATACGGCTCATGTCTCAGTGTACACTAGTAATTCAGCTCTGGCTGTCAAAAAAATTAGCAGTTTAATGTACTGGGCGGAAAGTAGCCATTCTTAATTATTTTCCCATGTAGCYCAAGTATATTCTTTCAGTTATGAACATTGGGGGAAAAAATCCTGCATCAAACAAGATCCTATTTCAGTCTGTTGTATGACTGAATTCATCATTACTTCCATAAAATCCTTAAACATATTCCCTTTGCCATCTGTGTTAAACTTCTTACAAGGAGGGAGATGCTAAACTTCCAGTTGATGTTCATATAAGCTAATATTTTATCTTTGCTGCRAAATCTTTATTTGGTTTCTTGGACACTTACCAAAGCAGGTTTATGGCAATAGTATCTCTACTATTACTATTATTACTAATAGTAATAATTTAAAWTAAAAATCAAATTAAAGTATTTGACAATTCATAACAATGGAAAGAAAATATCTTTCTGACACTTAAAATCTCTCTCATCAGTGAATTCTGCTTTTATACAGTGGCGATTCTGTTTAGAATGTCAGAGTTTAGCAATGCATCTGCTTTACTGTATATCTTAGAGGTGACAGTATTGAAATGTTGAAGGTGTTAATTGTGCAAGCAGTACCAAGGGTATTTAAAAATTCTGGGTGATGTACCAGATTTTTTTTTCTGAATCTAGCTGACACTTACAAATTTATTTTGTCCTCTTAATTGCTGTCACCTAAGTTGTTTGATTGCACTCTGCCATTCATTCTTTATTTTTAAGATATCGTCACAATCTCATATCCTGCTATAGTTACACTAATTTAATTTTACAAAGAAAACAAACACACACACAAAAAAAACCCAAAAAAAACAGAAAAGCAAAATACTCCACACCACACCCAAAAATCACCTCCTCCCCCGCTCCTGAGATTAGTAGAGAAACATATATCTGAGAAAGATTTAGAATGGGAAAGTTCAAAACCTGACCATATAGATAAGATTTTAGAAACAGCATTTATATTCATKAACAAAAGCATTGTTTCCTCAATGGGGTGAGTTTTAACAAGTTAAGAGCAGAGTAATTTTGAGTAGTCCAAGAGCAGTGACAACATTTGGCTTGTGATGGCCTTAGTCAGAAGAGGGGGCCCTCCTCACACTCTATTTGGTGACTTGCTGTGCTTTGTGAGGGTTTGACCACATCAGACATTTAGGTCAGGAGGGGAGCTTAGGACTCACTGTGTGTAATGTGTGAAATTATGGGACAAGGATCCGATCTGATTTAGCACATGACATTAGGCCTGTGATAATCTACTTCCTTTCACAACAAAATCTAGCACAGCATTACTACATTTGTATTACATTAAATGCTATGAGCAAAAAAAAAAGAAAAAAAAGGATGAGAATTACCTGTCAAAAGTATATTTTGTGCGTACTATTAATACTTGCAGAACGATGTGTATTCCACTTGTGTTCACCTCAAAGTTACTTTGGTTTTTTTTGAACTCTTCTTGGGATGTTTTTATAGTTTCCTGACACCAGTACCAAGGGTTACAGCTGAAAGAAGTCTGTATTTCTAAGCTATGTGTTATACTGACAGAACTATGAAATATGGCAAAGACAAAAAAAAAAAAAAAAAAAAAAAGGCATATTATATTGAATAAATAAAATTTTATGTTTTCTCTTGATAAGGTGTTCTGATTAATCATGTCAGACTGAATAGTTGTTCAGACATAGCATTCAATTTTTAATGCTACTACACAGGACCATTAGCTTAGAAGAGGCTTACAATGCCTGCTGTCAGTGTTATTCTTTTTTCTCTTCCCCTGTGTGAATGAAGAAAAAACATTRCAGAGATTATCTAGTGGTATATATACATTTGTATTTTGGTTTGTATCCATTGTTCTGCCCTAAAAAAACTCTGTGGTTTTTCTCTTTCCTCTTTTGTTTTGCTCTGCAGAGCAGTTTTGGAGTACTAATTCAGTTTTAAGGTAGACTTCTTTCAGAGAGAGCTGAATTCTGGCAGGTACGCACCAAATGCTTTCTTGCCTTCTTTGGCATCTGAACCAAATACTGGCTTCAAGTAGRTACACACATGGTAGGGATCTTAGTCCACAGAGCCAGAAAAGATAAAATTCAAAGCAAAAGTCCTCCCCAGCAGAGGGAGAGGTGGAGAGAGATAGATTAGGTTTTTGAGTAAAATGATTTAGTAAACCACCCCAAACTTCTTGCTATTATGCCCAGAACATATCATTCAGAGAGGATCCTGAAAGCTAAGGGACATACTCCATCCATTACAACAAAATAAGCCAAGCTATGAAAGGATGGAAAGTTACATTTTATGTCAGTGAAAATTYGGCACAAAAGGCATGCAGATTAGACTAGATTTACAAATTTCTTTAAGAAGTATAAATTTTCTGGGGAGATTACAGAACTATAATTATCCATTGTGAAAGGGTGGTGAGGCACTGGAACAGGTTTCCCAGAGAAGCCGTGCGTGCCCCATTCCTGAAAGTGTTCAAGGCAAGGCTGGGTAGAGCTCTGAGCAACCTCACCGAGTGGAAGGAGTCCCTGTGTGTGGCAAGTGAGTTGGAACTAGAGGATCTTTAAGGTCCATTCCAACCTAAACCATTCTGTGATTCTATGAATTCCAATGTTTTGAATCCTGTTTGAGCACTGAGGAACCTTTAGTAACACAGCTACAAAGTATGAATAGGTATTATTTTCAAGCTCTAGGTGGATATCTTCTCAGATCTGGAATTGTGAAGTGGTATTCTTAATACCTTAAATGAAAAAGCATGTGTTCTGGTATGGAAAAGTCATCTGCATAATTCTCATTCATCTCTTCAATTCAAACCATTGTATTCTGTACAGCAAATTTCAATTTATATAGAAGAATTACTAGTTTGAATTATACATGTTTTCTGTTAAAATGCAGAACTTGAAACAGATGGAGGACTCTAGGAGTGAATTTATAAGATTAACACACAGCTTTTCACATCATTTCAGAAACTCTTTGTGAGAGTGCAGGTAGTATGTACTTAATACATTCTGGTGTTGCTTTTGTGTRGATTGAGAGTTGTCTTGATTCAGTAGAATCACACAGTGGGGGTATGTTTTTATGTAGATTATCTCATTAGTTAGCCAGTATAGGAATAGAGAAGATCTTAACTTGAGTATTTGAGAAAACAGAGTYGTACCCCATTTTAATAAATTACCTTCAGCTTGTTCTCAAAGACTTTCTCTGATCAGAGATTGTATCAAAATGTTGGCTTACCTTTTGTGTCTCTTACAAGTGAAGATTTCTTCTGCTTCGAAGAATATAGTTTGATACAGCTGGGATAATTGTTTGATGTGCCTGGATCAAGCTGCCTGAAAATACAAATTAAACATATATGTTTGTATGGTAATGATTAGAGAGGATGATATCAGGTTCTAAAATTCATATTTATCACTATTACCTTGGATTTTTCCTACGTGATGTCGATTACTGCTCAAGTACTTGACTTCAGGCTGTTTTCAGTGTATTTTCAAATCACCCAGGGTTCCTAGTCTGAAATATATATTTTAAATTTTTGAAAGATTGGGTTTGTCCTCATTCCTTTGTGTTAGATTTGCGAGCTGCCTGTGGAAACCACTGCTTTAAAAATAGTGTCAGATGCATGTCAAGTACAATGACAACGCACRTTTGGCAATGAGCATTTGCTCAACACAAAGAGATCTGAGATCTGCTCTATGGCAGTTGTGAAGGGGATAACCCTTACAAACAGCRCATCTTGAGATTAATAAACACCACCTTGGTTTCAGCATCTGGAGTGCAAGTTCCATTTTGCATAGAATGACCTTGGTGGAAGCACTGAAACAGAGACGTGTGTTTGTGTGTATGTGTGCAGGTGTGTGTGACTGAATTTATGACTTGCTCTTAATACCAGCTACAAGGAAATAACATCCCTCACTATTTCCTGCTTTTTTACTTTATCATTATTAGTTCAGAGCTTTATTTATCCAGGAGATATACAAAAGAACATCTTTACCTCTGTTGTTATCAATGTTGTTTCCTTTAAGATAATAAAAGAAAACATCTCTGAAATATGCCCTCATACATTTTTGTTCGAGCACCAAATTCAATAGCTGCTGATGTCAGATGAAAGATTGATATTGAATTAATTGAGTGTCTAGCCTTTATTAACCTTTATACAACATGAGATAAATAGTCACTGCAGGTAACCTATTGCAATAGACAGCTGGCAAAAGGTGGTGTACTTGTACCTTCTCCTGACTGTAGATGTCAGATTCTGAATTTGTATCCTTCCACGCTGGRTCTTCTGGCTGCTTCCTTTAGAGCACAATTCATCTTCATCAGTTCTCCACTGAAAGAACAGAACCTACTCATCAGTTTTACAGCTAGCAACACTTTTCATTGTTGCTGCAAAAAGCTTCTAATGGCAGAACCATTTTATTTTTTTTAAGGAAACATTGCATGTTTACRCTATTATACATTATGACTTTGCTATGTGAGTGGAAAAATTTTAGTTGCTATGTTTTTTTTATGGACTGACCCAGCATTTTGATTTATTTTACTAGTGACTTTTAAAACGYGCTGAAGAAGGACAGGGGTAGTTCCAGTGTTCCATTCCAGGGTTTCTTAGCTGCTGTTCATTCGGTTCTCCAGAACTGGCTGACCTACAGGCAGCAACATTAAGGAAATGCTGTTCACAGCAATGTATTTTCTTCTACTTTTGAATTTCAGTTTTATTTTTCTGAGGCAGTAGGCAGCATTGAAATGCCTATGAAGAAGCTTTTTACTAAGAGCCAGAGGTGGGAGAGCTTTAGAATTTGAAACCAGCGGTTATAAAAGCAAGATTCTGAAGAGTCAAAATTGATACTRGTTTGGATCATGTGATGAAGTCACACATACACACACACAAATACCCACCGCACACAAAATATTAGTCATAAAAACATTGTCAATGAAAAAATGAGCAAAAGAAGCATAATGAGATGAATAGCCRTTTTCAGATGCAGGCCCTGATTATTTCTCAGTGAAGTTTTTCTCCAAATATTTTGTACCCAGTGAGTGCCTTCTGACTCATAACATACCTTAGAGAATTGAAGTATTCTACATGGTAAGTTTAATAAAATAGYTGAGTAGCACACTTTAGAACCTAGTCACATAATAAAGTCACATAGCTCTGCATTTTGAGACCATCTGTATTGTGAATGTAGCAACAAGTCATTCACATCATTTGCCATACAGTAATAGTCAGGGAGCTATTTTAGGAGCAATGGTCCTTACATTGCAGACATCTAGCAAGACACTACAAAATACAATTTATTTACTTCAGTGCTTCACAAAGATTAACTTTATCCTTGGGAGGCTAATAACCCTAGGCTCCCTTAATAGTCCATGGAAAGAAATAAGCTGTCTCAGTTGATTCTGAGCAGACCCCTAACTTGAAGGATGCAGACCGTTTGGAAAGAGTACAGAAGAAATCAAGAAGAGATTTCAAAACAGTGATCTGCTTGTAAAGATTGTGGAAATTTGACTTGTCATGAAGAGGGGGGATGACAGAAGGATATTATAATTTTAAAATACGTACCAGACTGCTGCAAAGTCTGTTGTCCAGATAGACAGTGAATAAGATAAWAATATAGTAAGGAAGATTTATATTAAACAGTAGAAAAATCTTCCAGCAGTATAGATATGGAAGCATATGGTTTTAAAACTACTTCAAGAATAATTCTATTTTATGGAATGAGTTAAGGAGATTTCTGTCTTTAAATGAACTTCAACTTTTGCAACCATTATCCTTGTTTAGGGTGCTAGAATATCCACTGAAAGGTTTTCAGATGCTGTGTTCCTTCCAATAAGAGAGAATCAGCCCATGGATTCCATAATTGATTCCCTGCCTATGAGCAGCACTTCATACATCATTCACTTGACACTATATTGTGTTCTCACAATACACATGCGTATTAAGGCATTTGATGTTATTACCTTCATATTGTCTTAGCTCTACTGAGAGACTTGATTCTGTAGTGATCCTATTTTTCCTATGATAATTCAGTTTACTAATAAAGAGTTCTGAACTGTGAGTCAAGATTTATATCCAGTTTTCATTCTAGTACTTAAAGCTTTTTCAGTCATCTCTTCATTCACTGCCCCTACTGAACAAGTAGACTTCACTGATATCTTTTCAATGCAACAAATTTTTTGTCATCGATATACTTACGTAATAGAGGAAATATTGGGCTTATTTCTCTTTTCATTTTTGCAAATGAAGAAGAAAATAATTATCATGAACCAAGTTTACTCATTATAGACTTGTAATTCAATACTATTTGTCTCTGTGTTCTTGTAAACAATTCAGTGGGTTTGGTCATACAGGATATGTTAGTATGTACACTTTAGATGAAAACAGTAATAAATTTGACAAAAGGTGAGAGACTAAARTTTCAAATGGGCTGTCTTCATATTTCAAATTTATATTAACAGCAACATCTTCTTTAATCAGTAATTTATTGAAATGAAAGTCCTTTAGTATTGTTCTCAATTTGAAATTCTCAAGAAGTGTTAAGGATTGAGATCTTATGTTGTCATTTCCTAATGTTTCAATTGAATCCATAATTTTTGTGAGTACTCTAATTACCATTCATAAGATTAAAGTTTTGGGTTAGTTAAACTTTTAATGGTGACAACACTAAGTATGTTGCTGGTTAACACTTTTGCAATGAGTGCAAACTCAAAGAATTTCTGTCCAACACCACCTTTTATCCTTTTCTTATAACATTTATTAAACTACCCCAGGCATTTTATTCAAGTATTTTRCCAAAGTTTATCTGGTTAGAAAAAAGAAATAACAGCACTATAAACATTGCCAAGTAAGTTGAACTACAGAAGTATTAAATACAAAAATATTTAAATGGTCACATACTTGTGGATCTGACCCTCCAATCACATAGTCAATTAAAAAAAAAGATTAAAAGCACACAAATGTGAATGCGACTTATAGGCAATTTAACACCTACAATAACTACAATAACTTCCTACAATAGCCGTTCAAGATTATCCAAATCTTAATTTTACTTCATTCTATTTTAAATTGTGCTTGGCAAAAGTATATAGAAGTTTTAAGCAGCATGTTATTCTACTTTTTTTTTCATTTTATTTTTTCTCTTTCTGTAAATTAAGTAGAGCAGTTAATCTTTTTTTTTCCTCTCCCCCTCTTCTCCAGTAGTACAATAGGTGCAATTTAAAGAGGCTGCACATTCCTTAAGTGAACTCAGATGTTATTTTGCTGTTGGAAATACACAGCATTTACACATTGCATGACAGCTAAATCAAATTATTTTTTAAAAAAAAGTATAATTATGTGGTAAAGCCATTTGCTAGACAATCTGGTATATTTTCTCAATAGTAGTAGGGAGGCCAGAATAGCAAATTATTTTCATGTAAAACATTATGAAGTTGTGTGACCTCTAGTAGCACAAAGATCAAAAATCAGGAGTAGAATGGATAAGAGAATATAAAATATCATGACACTCTGTAAAGGAAGTGTAAACTATATTCACTGTCATTTTGGTCAATTTTTCTCTTTGCTAAGAAATGCTGGATGACCTGAATTCAGGCTACAGACTGTAAATCAGCAAAATGTTGAAGAGATTTATATTTTTAAAAATCTTTTGTCTGATGGAAATTTTCCTGCACAAATTATTTCTGGACATTGTTTTTATGAGGAGACCAGTGCCAGTTCTTTAGGCTTACATGTTCATGCCATTGGAACATTCTTATTTTAGAAGTTCAGAATTATGGAAATATGTGTGAACATAATTCTTTTATTAGAAAAGTAAATAAATGCCTATTACTTATGATCCAGGGAAGAAACTTGGAAATAAARTATTTTAAGACCTGTAGTAAAGGAGAAAGCATATCTAAGCAATCAAATGTAATCTTTATTTTTCTGTAAAATGCCTTGAATTTTGATCCTTRGCTCAGAATTTTAAGTGCTTCAGATTGGCAGGGCTTCATGTGCGTAGTCTTCTTGGGAGATATTTTCTTTCAGCTAGTAGATGAACCATGAAATTGCTGAAATCAAATGGAGTCTCAGGATTGCACAGAGAGCACAGGCAGTTTTTCTTTGTTTACAGCAGTGGATAAAACAATGTGCCTGATGAGCTAAGCCAAGGAGAAGCATTTCTGCAGAGATACATTGTTAGTTTTTTCTCTTGGATTGAATCAGTGAACCAAATTCTCTGCTGCTATAAATTGTTGCAGATTACAGTTGTGTTAAAGGATTACTGCTGCCCATTCCGTACGCCTTCCATTTACRTTCCTGTGCTTACTGATCAGGCCAGGGTTCTCACAGAAACATGTTTACCACTTATGTGTCTGATTCCCTTGAGAAAGTCAATTTTGCACCACTAAGGACTTCAGAATTAGCATTGGACTACGCAATGCATATAGCAAAGGAAGAAAATTTATTTTGTGTGCATTCCTCTAAAGGGAGTAATTGGAGGAGCAGGAGCATAGTGGTTTGAATTGGTTTGGTATAGAAAGACCTTATCTGACAGAAAAGTTAACTCTTTTTAACTGTCAGAAAGGTATGGACAATCTTTCTGAAGAATTAACTGATGTTGAACTATGACTCTAGTGGAATAATTGTATCTTGTAAATTATTACTTTCTGAATCCCCATAAACAATAATTGTCCACTGTAGRTGTTGTAATGCTAATGATAATTGTATAAAAAGATTTTTGATATTGCAATTATTAGAACTTTTTCTTTCTTAAGATGCTTTATCTGTTGCGGTAATTCAACTTAATTAAATTTTCACAGGTTAGAAGGTATTTTTTTAAGCAACTTTGTTAGATTACTCTGGCACTTCAAACAGTAACACTATCAAGGTCATCCCTTTTTTTTTTCCTCATCATATCCTGGAGAATGAGTTTCTTAAAGCAGCTAACCATTTAAAGGAGAGGTAATAGGCAATGTACTTAGGGCACATGATAAGGGGATTTTTCTTAGGGAGAATTTGTAGAAGCAAATTGTTGGGCTTTTTTTGCCTTTTTTTTAACAGATCAACTCACCAGAATTCACATGAAAATCAGACAATGTTTGGGTGGATGTAAAGAGATGTCCTTGGAATAAAAGTAAAATGTGTCTGAGATCCTTATACCACATATTTAGAASACCCAAAAAGAAGCAGTCTCACAAGCTAGAGTTCATTAACTTGTACATTCATTAAGATGATAAATAATTACCAAGGACTTGCATGTGTACTATTTTTTTTCATTTTACACATAGTTTTTTTATTTAGCAAAAGTACTTGCTCTTTAATTTCATGTGCAAGTCTTTTCAGAGATGGCTTCTGACTGCGAGTGCTACAGTATAAGGTTAGGTGTCCATACAAAAATGAATGTAATGTGGTGAAGAAAAAGAACATTCTTCTTTGCAGTTGGCTTTGCAGTTGTCAAACAGGTGTTTGACAGGTGCTCAGAGATTTGGAACATTTCAAGTGGTACCTGTAGAACAGAATTTGTGGACCAAGCACAGAAGAGTTGCAGCACAGTAAATGCAGTCCAATGTTACACTTGCCGAGTTTATTGCATGCGTCTCATCACATCAAATTCAGTTATAGTACCTCCTCCTTTGACTYGCTACTTGGTATTCTGTTTCCTGCAGATCATCCTTCCTTGTCATATTTAAGGCTGTCAACATGAACTATCCCACTGCCATGGTATTGGGCTTGAAACAAGCATGGGGAGAGGGTAACACACAGTAGGACTTGAATTTTTCACATAGGGTGCACCTCAGTGTCMCATCCGATAAAACCTCTAACATAAGACTACAGTTGTGGTGGCATGAAATGTTTGTTGATCTCAATTTTCCTCATTCATATTGCTTTTGTGTTAAGACAAGAAGGACAAAAATGTAAATATTAAAAGTCAATCAAGTTTTATATTCAATCCAAATTATACCTCRGAAACACCTAAAAAGAGGTATTTGGAAGAATAAATAGGACCTTTTTTGGGCAAAAAATTCCAAACTAAATAATTTCTAGCCAAGGATAAAGTATTTTAATTCAGAAATATGGACTTGTACACCAAAAATCTTCAATCAGATTATTTATGCACCTTTCAGTAGTTTGACCTTCCTGGATTTTCATCTGCTGTAACCTTTTAGAAATGGCAGACATTTACATTATGAAAAGTTCTATTTTCCACTAGAAAAAGCCCCACATTTTTATGGGAAATTTTCAATTAAGTCTACCCAATCTGCTACAAAATGTATGCATTGTTTCTGCTAGCTCAGGTAATTGGTTTCTCACTTCTGTTTCTGTTTGACCTATAGAGAAGTCTGTCAAGGATACAGAGGCAGGTAGGATGTGTATGTCATACGAACAGGTCACATCAAAGGACATCACTGGACTTGAGAAGCTCTGATAGCTTCTATTTCACACTGAGCTGAAAGTAMATTTTAAAAGTACTGTGTAAAGGGATTATCTGTGATGGTCTCTGCAGTCCCATGAAAAGTACCAATGTCTTCTTCAATAAAAACTTTCCTTCTTCTTCTTCTTTTGCTATTTGTTGGGAAAAAAAAAACCAACAAATGAACAAATAAACAAAGTAGACCATCATGAGACAAATAATAACAGATTGCATTACTGAGCCAGGCAAAATAGGGAAATTGTTAAACACCATCAAAGCCTAACCTAAGACAAATATTTTGGTTCACTCTTAAATGTGATAGTCAGATGCACTGCTGGGTTCTAATAAGCAGATTTTCTATTGAGCCAGTTGTTTCTCTTCACAATATCCAGCCACCTTGTGACTGCTATGTGCCAGGTGGCATCTCTCCAAATATGTGATATTTCCATGTCTCTGTTCACAGCTTTCTGGAGACAGACAGATAAAAATACACCAGAATATCATTCTACCTGTGGATGAATGAAAATGCATATGACACTGCAACTAATTTAATAGCAGACTAAAAAGACAGTCAAAGAAGAAGTTTATTAATGAGTTTAGGGTAAATGAAAATGTTATTAGAAAGCTAGAGAAAAGCTAAGAAACCACGCTAAATGTATTTGAAAAATGAAAACATGCATACCAGAAGGATGGATCTATACCAAATATAAATTACTGTGTTGTAGAAGCTCAAAATAATCACTGATATCTCCTGATTATGAGTGTTTATAGCAGCTTATGATGAACTTTAAATAGCTATTGCATAAGTCAAGTGMTTGGAGTAATAAAGGTAACTAGATGACTGTCAGATTTACAGAGTTCCCTGGCTTATTTGGAATCACAGAACCCAGAAGGCTACTGTAGTGCACATTTAGTCTCTGCCAGTTTGGTGCTTCAAAGGTAGGTCTCCCCCACAGAACTGTAAAGAAATCAAGGTTTCCATTTCCTTCTATGTGCTGAAGACTCCCATTCAGGAACTTGATGTAGAGCATATCTGGCCAGTGTGAAACTTCATCAAAGGCACTTTGTTCTCAGAAAGAAAGAGTCTTAGAAGAAGAAAAAAAGCTTGGAGGTGGTCTCCTTACCAACTGAGAAGGAATATTTTCACTCCCTTCTTTTCGTGGGTCTAAAATAGAAACCACATGTTGGTGATATGAAAATGTTTCTGGAAGGGAAGATGAAAGATATTAACCTCTTTGCGGACAAGATATCACAGAAAGGTATATGAAACAAAGGATTTTAAAAAAAATGGGGGTTTTTTGTGAGTTTGGCCAAGAATAAAATAGTGATAAAAATGATTAACAAGAAAAAGGGATTTTTATTGCAAAAAGTTTTGCATCTGAGTAATTTTTTTAGTAYTTTATATTTCTTCTTTCCAAACTGTGAAACCTGTATCTTCTCACTGATGATTTTAAAGCCACAAAAGAACAAAACAAGAGAACAAAAGAGCAATGCATTGTTTATCTAACCTGTAGTTGGTATCTTGGACTTTTGCATATATTAGAAGAATAGGACCAGACTGTAACCGAGCATTACTGTGTTCATGATACAGAAATGTATTCATCAAGAACACCTTACTCATGATCCTTATAACATTTTAGACTCTCTCTCCAGTGTCCACAGAAAAAAAAAATTAAATTAGCTATTGTAAGCATTTCTCAGTTATTAAAATATGGTCATCTGATAGTTTTTAGAAAAGTTCRTGGGATTGTCAAACCCTGCTGTTTAAAAGCTGTAGAAGTTCGAACATTAGTGGGTTTTGAAAAATATGTTTTCCTTTTTATTCCTCTGTCTCCAAGGTTTTTTAGCAGTATTGATCTTCAAGTCAATGCATCATTATGTTGTTCTGTGAAGCCACTCATATCCTATTGCTATGTAAGTGCAGCCACTGGGGAAAAAAAATGAAAGTGTATTTTCCAGGAAATAATACTTGGATTACAAGCAAAGCCAAAAAAAGGAAAAGTAACAAAAGGAATTTCACTTGCATCTACAATCAATAATATTTGACCTTATCTGGTGCTTAATTGGTTGSTTCTTCAAGTATTTAGAATGGTGGATTACTTACCCTGGTTAGTGAAGCTGTTTTACAGCAACTATGTACCTTTGTATTGATCAGGGCTGTGTGCTTGGTCATGATTACACCTAATGGATCGTTCAATGGAAAGAATTTACTTGAGTGCTGTTAGCTCWTAATAAGTCACCACATGTTCACAGAACAGTGTGATTATTCTGTTCTGTTCCAGAACTGAAAGATGCTGAAGCAATAATATTAGGAGACAATTTATAAAGCAGTGTTATCAAACTGGAAAGATTAAAGTTGAAGAAAGCATTTGTGAGCTGTGAAGAGTTGTCAATACTTTTGACTAGTTTTGCTTTTAACTATAAATTTCTTCAATTATTGCTACATGGAA
The DNA here is from genome assembly GCA_014549065.1 of Cardinalis cardinalis. Taxonomy (NCBI): domain Eukaryota; kingdom Metazoa; phylum Chordata; class Aves; order Passeriformes; family Cardinalidae; genus Cardinalis; species Cardinalis cardinalis. The sequence continues at coordinate 6,744,372 of JACDOX010000031.1, forward strand.
GTCTATAGTGTAGAAAGACATGCTTATCCATACAATGTCCCTACACAAGGTTGGATGTGTCCTGAAGGTAGAGTTATGATTAAGGAATTATATAAACACATCCTTGTGCTCTAGGTGGTCTTCAGTAAAGAAGGACTTGTTTTTCCTTTCTTATTCTCGTTCTTATACTAGTTTTAATTTTATCCCTGTTAAAATTTTACATCCATTAAATGTGGATGATGGCCAGCTACTGAGAGGCGACCCTCCTCATGTAAAATACTTTGTTCAAAAGGTCCAAGAAATTTCCTACTTGTCGTTCTGTTCATTTTCTTTACTACACTAAATTTAAGCATATTTCTTCCATTTTTAAGAAATGCAATAATTTTAATTAAAATCTCTGTTGACTTCTTTTGGGCCAGAGTTACATTCAGGCATGGATTTTTAATTATTGTCATTAACAGGAATTCCTCTACTTACTAAACCTCCAGTTTCATGTAGATTTCAGTAACGTGACAGCCAACATAGAAATCCTTAAAAGAACTCATTATCTAAATTGTGTGTCCCTGTGTAATTATGCAAGTCATTCAGCAAACATTTCTGTTATCATTAAACAGCCAGTTGGCTCCTGTATGTTGATATGCAACCACAATAACTTCAGTTAGTGTTGCAGTGCATAAAATAAACACAGAACTGTTGACATGACATATTTAGGACAAAAGAAGCATACATACAGYTGTTAGAAAAAAAAMCCCAAAAAACCAGCATGCTGAATATTTTTGGTTTGGAGACAYTGCACAATTTGTTCATATAAATCCTTTGCAGAGTTTCTTTTTCAGTTATGAATTCAGAGCATACCCTACAGCATTTTCTCATGCAGCAGCAACTAATTGAGGGAATTCTCTCTATTATTTATGGACTTTACATTAGCTTAAAATTCCTCATATTTCACAAACAGTTTCTTTAGGATGGAGGAGCATAACCTTGATCTAGATTCTCCAGTTAGATCCCATTAAATTCATGTAGCCTTATTGCTTCTCAGCCTATGTTCCAACCCTGGTTTTATCTGAAGAAAATGTTCTGGAGCTGAAAGAGCATGATRCATCTTTTAATAGAATTATTTTACACTGAAAACATGTCAGGACAGCAATTGCAGCAAAGAATTTCTATAATGCAGTATGGAATGCAAAGCATCTGAGACAAGGGCAGAGAAAACTTTAAAGATAGCTGGTTATTCAAGACTGTTTTGTAGGTTGTGGATCAGACCCTAATCAGTGTTCACAGTCGGATTGAGTAGCTTTGTATGGAAAACTGTTGACTTTGACAAAAAGAAATTATTTACAGCAAAATCTGGTTATATSTGTTTGTGCATGTAAAAGAAGCAAATAAGACTTTTATATGTGGACTTTTCTCCCATCAGAAAGGCAGTGTTTTTAAGAGTGAAATCTGTGTATTTGACCAGTAAAACAAGTTTCTTTTTCTTAACGTAAATAATAAGAATAGCACTTTTATTTTTTTTTTTTTGTCCTACAAGTGTGATTTTCTTTACCAGACAGGCATTTTTGGTTTTTAGGACATTTTTCATCGGGGTGACCTTTCAAACAATCATTTGTACGCAGACAAGTGTAATGAATCTTCTTCTGTTTTCTCTTTTCAATTCCACTAGGTATTTGTGACAGGGTAGTTCATTATGGTTTTTTCTTCTGGAAGTTGCCTCAAACTTTTTTTGAATGGAAGGCATTTTTTCCCCTCTTTTAAAGAGAAGATAAAAATAAAATCAAGTGCTTTTGAAAAAGTCTTGACAGAGCAGTGAAATGCAAGCAGTAATTCCAAGGACTGGATAAAATGTGACASAGACCAGGATATTTTTGTGGCAGTAACAATTAATGTAGGAAATATATTTACATGTGTTTTGAAAAGCAGACTGAAATCTCTGGAGGAAAAAAAAAAAACCAACACAGTAGTTCTTCCCCTTGCTCCAAGTTTATTTTTATAAACTGAATATGTTTATTGGTTTACTCACATACATAACTTCAGACAACCAAAATTTCATTTCTATTTTTATTAGCAGAAAATCACACAAGTTACGAAATGTCTTTTATGTACTTTCATTGGATTTGCTACAGAGTCTGCCTATGCCATAAAGACTCCTGGGACTCTGTCAAGGCATTGAGGTCAGCTGGGCACCCTGTAGCTCTGTGCAGTCTCAGGAGCAGCGTGCCTAGATGCTGGGAACAACCCCTGCCCCATGCTCTCCTCCCCACACTGTGACTGGGAGAGGTTGCTCCAGGAGAAAACCATTCTAGGCCCTATCTCACTTGGGCACTGGTGTTTTTCTCATTTAATGACTGTGAGACACTGAAGTAATTGAGAAGTTACCCTTTGTGGTTTAGCCTTCTAAATTCTTTGGCTGGTTTGCCTAAAACAAAAGAGAAAAAAAATAATCCCAACCCTAAAATAATCACTGTTAGAAACATGTATATGTCTTGGCATGCAATTACACYTTTTTCCAATCCCACCCATTTCTCTCATATAAAAAAAGTCATCAAGTGATTCAAAAAGGCTGATTAATTGAAGTTTCTCCATAGCAAAGTGCATATGTCAGTGATGTAGAAAGCAAGCTACTGCTAGAAATTATTCCTCCACTAATCAACATTGTGAATAAAACAACAAAAAAGCAAAGCTATACTTTTTCATAGGTAGAATAGCAATTCAAAGGTGAATTTTTAGCAGGATATAGCAGAGGAAATTATTTGGGAAAAATTCAGCAGGAGAATATCTGAAATCCAGAATATATTCCAGTGATTAGTTTTAAAATTTGGTCTGAAACATCCTCACTAGCAAACATTTAATTTTCTATATTTATTACTGGAGTTTGCAGTCAAAAATATCATGGCATTAAGCAGAAATAATTATGATAAAATATGTTAATTGGCAACTAAAAGCAAGGATTCTGATATTATTTACTCCACAAAACTTGAAACAATATTAGTTCTCACCAATTTAAGTTCAATATCAGTTTTTGACTGGAAATAGGCAGTAACTCAGATAAGAATCTCAGAATTTCTAAATCAGTTTTTCATGAAAGTTTCAAAGGGGACAAGCAAAGAAGGGGGCCAGATGCAGCTTTCTTCAAATAGCAGAGAGTAGGAAAAATGCCATTCTCATTCTTTGTTCATTATTTAACCCCTGTGATTTCTTCTTTGCGTCTTAAAAAGATCTGTACAACCAGTTACTTTGAAAAATACAAGAATTTCAAACCTTTTGATTATAGATTGCCAGGAGTGTAGCCTTCCTTTTGTCTATTTTAAATATCTAAATTGACCTTAGGGAATCTAGAGAAGCACCTCACAGATCTTTTTGATTAGCATTCATAGTATTTGAAAGAGTTGAATTTTTTCTCTTCTTTGAACACCAAAAGCTCATTTGGATAAAAGGGGAGTTCTGTAAATTTAGAGACAGTGGAAATTCTCCAAGGAAATCCTGTGGTTCAATGAAAAATTTCATCCATACAAGAGCTGTATAAACCTGACCCTCATGACTGCAGTACCAGTAATTCAAATAAAATCATATATAAAGTGGCATTGGGTCACAGCACAAGATACAGTGGTTATTGCTGTGCAGTGATGGATGGGCATATAATAATGTCAAAAAACTGATACTGATTCATGAAGGGTCTTCTACTTTCAAAATAAGCAACCTTCACCTTGCCTTCAAAATCTTGCTGGGGGAGGGAACCGTTTCCCTTTCTTGGCCTAGATAGATATTTCAAAAGCTTATTCCCTGATACTTTTTATATTCACCAACTATTTGTGCTAGCTGTTTGCATGATTTACAGCAGAAGGGATTCACTCTACATGAGAAATCATTGTCTGGAATAAATAGTACAGAGATGGTATGSACAAGATAGAAGACAACCTGAGGTGAATGGCAGCCAAGAGGGTGTGATGGCAGTTAAGTTATGTATGTTTTACTTATAACTGTTTTACACCCCTTTGTGATGTATAGGCAGCATGATGCACACTGTGAATCTTGAACATTTCTATTTCTGTTTCAGCTTTGAGGAGGGAGAAATACTGTGCTCTGTATTAATTGGATAACTTTGGCTCAAGCTTTTAAGTGTGACAAATGGAGATGTGCCAAACTGCCTGAAAGTAATTCTGGTTGTCAGTGAACCACAGTGGCTGCCAGTTTGCAGACAATTTCTAGTCTTCTTGAGTCTGTCACATCTCTTTCACACTACCTGTTTACCATCTGAATAGAAAGCCAGCACTGTGAGACATAAATAAAGGCATTTGTCTTTAATATGACAGTGTTTCTTTGAGGGACTTGTGCTACACTGAGCTACACATCGTGAACCAACCTGAATTTCTGCAATGACACAAATTGCAGACAGGTCTCCTGAAGCAAGCAACAATTAAAGTGCTGCGGGAAGCCAAAGAATGTAATTAATAATGAGGTGACTTTGTGGTTACCATGTAATTTTCTTATGTTGGAAGGATGTTTGTGTTAGGTTAGCTCATTCTCCCCAGGACACCTGAAAGGATATTTGTGATAGAACAAACAACCTACCCCTGCGGATGTGACAGCAGAAGGTTTTGTTGCTTTATGAGTCTCATCCAAAGATGCCTTCTGTTCCTTAGTTTACAGGAAATCCAGGGTAAACCTTTTATTTACAGACAGGGAACACTTGCCAGAACAGAATAAAAAAGCAGCTGATTAATCAGCATGCACCCTTCATCTTGTAGGGCCTAGCTGCCTGGACCTTTTTAACATTTGGAAGTTTAGCCTTGGTGAGAGAAATGTTGTGTGGAAATGCCTTTGATAGCTCTGTGTTTTAGTCTGTCATGCTTTGCAAAGGAAATGGTTCCGGATTTGAAAAAGTCTGCATGTTAGAACAGAGGATGCTCATGGCTGGGGAAAAAAAATTACCTTGTACTTGTTCTGTACTGCTGCCCTTCGAAGCAAAATGAGAGGAAAGCTTGCTCTGCAACTTCAGTTGATAAAATCTGTCTTCTGGAACATTASCAAGTCTAAACATATATCATCTATATAAGAGAAATAAGGCAGACAAAGGATTGTATTCCTAAATAGGCTTGGAATATTCAGGCAACTGCTAAGAAAACAAAAATAAGGAACAGTGCCCTGCTAGTTCGACCCTTAAATTATGCAGCTGTTCATTACCAGAATTATATATCTCATGCTGCCCTTTGGAAGGAAGGCATGGTGCACAGAGCTGGAACAATTACTGAATTATAGTACAATAAGAAAGGCCTCCTAAAGTGTCACATGCATGTAGAGGAAGATAAGAAAGGCAGCTTAAGTTCTTGGCATTTTAAAGAAGGCAATCAAGAAACCCTTTGAATTCCTCGGTGTTCTTTCACTGCAGTTCATCTACATTTTTATGCAAGTTTGACAAAGCATCCCATTCATGTGTCAGCACTCTCGTCTGTGGATGCATTAGTGTTTATTACAGGCTGAATTTGCAGATGCTGCCATTTGAAAACAGTAATAGAGCCAGTTGTGTGGCCTTAATATTTATATAATTAATAATGATTTCATGCTTCCCTCCCCAGTGCTTCTGAAATAAAACCAGCTACATTAGCATGGTCAAGCATAACAGGGCTCAATACAATCCTGTAAGCCTAAATTGTTTTGCCATAACAGGCTTTGAATTTTATTCTGAAATAAAATGTGTTGTGTTAATCAGCTTACTGTTAATGAATTATTTGGGTGACATATTTGGCACATTTTTGCATGTTTAGCTATGAGATCATTTTTTTTATATTGATCACACATAAAATGTATACTTTGAAGAGTGGCCTACAGTTTCTTGAATCTATTGTATTTGAAAATAATAATTCACATTTTTCATCTCCCAAAAGTTTATATGTGACTATGGTCTTGAAATTAGCCTAAATAATTTTTTATTTTTTAATTCCTTGCAGTTCTATTTCTGGATAGTGTTTTTCTTCATGCATTTGGATTGTACGGACAGTATCTTATTCACACACGGACTTTCAATGAAGCAAAAGTTATACAATTTTTCTTGTTGATATATTGCTTATCCAGAAAAAGAGTCTTTTCATAAAAAAAAAGAATTACAGTCTTCTAGAGTATTTAATGAAAAAGTATTTTGTGTGACTGCATGTTAAATGTTTCCACATGTTAACAAAAGTAAAATTATAAGTAAAATTATAAGTAAAGTTAATAATACATCAGGCTCTATATTCTATTTTTTTGGGAGTAGAAGATTTCAGTTATTTCTACATGTTGAAATGAAAAAAAAGAAAAAAGTTGGCAGACTGGCAGAGCATTTAAAGATGTATGAGGTTTTTTTTCATCTGTTTGTTTTTGTTTTTTTATTCTATTGATTTATCCAGAGTTTTGAATGTGATTGATTCAGTAAATTATCTGTCTATCAGGATCAAGTTCTAAGCAAATATTCTATAAAAAAACAACAAAGGACAGTAAAAATTTTAGAGTCCATCCTTATGTTTTGTAAATATTATAAAACTTTAGAAAAACTAAAAGCAAGGCAAACCCTTTTGATTACAAAGATGAAAAAAGGAATGACTTGCCTCTTAGACAATCCAGCTAACAGAGTTTATATGTCTGGGGCTTTGGACTGATGAGCGAATACAGAGAACGCTCTGATAGGCTTAATGTGAGGCTATGCCTAAGAAACAGGATCCCTATTATCAGAGCTGAAAGACACTTTTATTGCTTTTGTCTCAGATGCTCTTTAACTGTGTTCACAGAATAGCTTTACCAGAACTTGCAAGGATTGTGTGAGAGGGTTCTTGTGTCTTTTGTCTTCTACTCTGTTTACTTTGCTCTGCTGTAAGCTAGTCACTAAAAGCTTGTATCACTTCTAATTTCAATAATATCTGTACAGTGTAGACAAAGCAAGAGTCACTTCTCCCCTTGCTCCTTTCTCAGTGACCCAAAAGTAGGATGCTTGGGAAGGAAAATAATTAACAAAGTCATCAATGCTTTTTGCTGTCTCCTTGCACAAGTACCTCAAGCAGTAAAGTACTTACAAGTACAAGGGAAGTACAAGTACAAGTACTTACAGTACAAGGGAAGTTGTAACTGTCTTATGCAGTAACAGTTCAGCAGTCTTTCAGAGACAAAAACTTAAAAGTCTTCAAGACATGTGTTTGTCTTTTACACTTAAGTTTCCAAAACTTAAGCAGACCTTAATCAGAAGAAATATGCCATGTGAAGCATAAAACCGTAAGGAAATCCAGCACTGAGAGAGTAAGTTCCCTCTTTGCCCAAATCAGTCAGTGGTAGAGAAGGCTCTGAAGGGAGATTGTGTGGGGGGTTTTGGTCTCAGGTCCACACACTTACACTGCAAATTACCATGTGGCACCACTGTGCCTGCATAGCTCCTTTTCTGATGGATGTTGGGCATCATGTTTATTATTTGCTCATATTATTTGTTTGTGGTCAATAGATGAGGTCAGACGGGGAACTTCAGGACAAGAAAGTGGGTTTTACAATTTTTCTGTGTAATAGAGAGTTTCCAAGAGGAAGCACAGTATGAAAACTAATGGGGTTAATAGAACAGAGGATCCTTAGCCTCATGTAAAGATACAAATAGCACAGGCATTATTTTAAAACTAGAAATTGTATGTTAATAGGAACTTGACAATTAGATTTGAATGATCTTTGCCATTCCAACTGAAAGCCATTACTAGGACACTCTCTTAGATTGCTCACTGAAAATTAAACTGTGAAAGCTTGCCATTGGACTGTTTAGCAATATGCTTGCTCTCATGGAAGTTTTGTTTTTGAATAGGAGAATTGCCAAACTGAATTAAAGTGATACCTTTCAATTGGTAATGTTATTAGATTTTAACATTAGGAGCTCAGTTTTTGATATTTCAGGATATGGTTTGAATAATATGGTTTGAGTTATTTAGAGTTGCAATTTATTATAACAAGTAAAACACTGTGCAAATCCTTTGAGAGAAAGAAAATTTTCCAATTAAAATACAATAGAGCAGTAGGATATATTTTTTTCTTTCTTGTCCTGACATTAGTCTGGTTAGCAATAATGTTTGTTGCAAATTTATATTTACAAATGAACAGACCTTATTTCACTGTTTTTTACATGGCTAATGTTGAATAGCATTGGCTTGTTCTTATGTCTCTCTTATAGGGACAGATTCTGGGGGTGACACCATCTGACTTTAGTGCTGCTGTAACAGCTGATACAGCTGGGGATTAGGTTTATGATGTCTGTGAGCAGTTCTGCCTTGAGAGAAAATAAAAAGAGAAAAGGATTTACATTTGTTTTGTGATTCTTTGTTCCTATGGAAATTGAAGACACCTTTTTTTTTCTATGAGATGAATTTCAACTTTTCATATCTCTTGAGAATGAATTTCAGGCACCAGGGAGAACAAAAGAGAGCATTTCTAAGTAGGAAGAGTGCTTTCAGCCCAGATACAAAAAACATGACACCCCCCCACCGGTCTGGCTTGCTAGAGGGGTTACTAGTCTGTCATCTCTAGCACAGTTATCTCAGTACTTCTTTTGAGTGATATAAGAAGACTCAAATTTGGGCCTGTGAGCTGCAGATAGCTTTTCCTGAGATCAAACAAAGAAAAGAATGTCTATTTTAGCTTTAAACATTGGATTGCAAATATAGGGCTGTTGTTCTTATTATTGACAAGTATTTCTTTGTACCTCTTTCTCTGCACTCTCCAAATTCCATCAACAGCCTTTAGCTCTAAACAACGTAACAGGGAGTATTTTTTCTTTTTTTTTTTATAAGTAGCAACTTTGAATGCTTGCTTTCTCTTTATGTCTTCTGCTGTTGCTGTTAAAATATTCATATCCTTGATTTTAAATAAATAAGGCCTCTCCTCTACATTTCTCTAAATCAATGTAATTAAAAAACCTTTTTCCCATGGAATTCTGGGTGAATGCCAATTTATGCTTACAATAAAAAGACATTTTCCTGCTGGACATTTGTAAGCTTTGGCTGAAATATAAGGATGATTCTGACACCTATCCTAGAGTGAAATAGGAGTAATTTAGCTGAAGTCAACTGGTATTGGTGTAAACGAGATTAAAATCATCCTTTGCATATGTGAGACACACGTGTATCTTAGCATAAGCCCATTTGTTACTCTAGAAATGTGTTGGAATGAATGCTTCAGTAAATATTTCAATACTGGAAAACATTTCCCTGGTACCCATCTTAAAATAGGRCACAGACATTTTGAAAGGATGTATCATGTGTCAGCGGGCAATAGGTATAAAGGATTATTTTCTTGATGCAGCCATTGTTTAACTAAGTCATGAGACAAATGGACCAGCTTGTGACAAAAGAGAAACACATATCCAGTCTGAATTCTCTTATTCAGGAGGGAGGGATACCACCTCTTTCAAAAACATTGCTCTTAGTGTTATGATTAACAGGATGCTTTACAGGAATCCCATCTTTCAATGGTGCATTGCTTCAGGGAGGTATCGAATGGGTTTCTCTGCAAATAAATTAGTTTGCAAGTTTTATTTTTTGTTCTTCTTGGCTTCCTCATTTAATAGTCCAGAATAGGCCTGAGTACTTATAGAGCATCCATTGTCATGGTATTAGAGAGCTATGTAATCCACAACGCCCTGTGTTACCCTGTGAGGTATGGAAATTCTATTTTCTTCATTTTATAGATGAACATAAAGACACAGAGAAACCACATGACCCTGCTATGGTCACACACATTGTCTTTGATTTAAGAGATATCTTGAAAATCTGTCCTCTGTTGCTTCAGCTGTAGAAGCTGGGGATGCAATGTATGTATCCAAACTTGGCACTTTGGGTAATTTAGTAGTCAGCAGGGAGAGGTAGACACTTCCAGAGCACAATTCATCTCATTGTAAAGTAAAACCTAGAGGASTTCAGAACGGTCACACTGTGAAAGAGTCTGTTTAAAGAATTTAGTTGATTAGCTGAAAGGTATTCTTCAATTAGAAATGCCAGTATTTCATCAGATTATTCCTTCTTCTAGTACCCTCCTTTACTAGATGAGATTTTTCAGAAGCATTCATACTGAAATATCTCACCTTCTTGCTAAAAATTCTTATCCTTAATGCTGCAAATTCTCATTGTAAGGAATTATAAATACTTTTATGTGTCTTAGAAACAGTACATTGTGACTATAGTTTCTTAATAMTTTCTTGCTGCACAAGCTTCTATAGTACATCTGATACCTTGACTGTAGTCAGATATTAGGCAATTAAATAAAAGACTATAAACTTCCAATAATTTGCAAATTAAAGTCTGYTGGTTTTATTGTGGGATAATATAAGAATCTAAATGTTGGGGTGGAGTCCAGTAGTGTCTTATCATAGACACTGTGTGGTCAGATTTATTCTCATGACAACAYTTCCTCTTACTTTACAAAGTCGTTAAATGTCTCTTTTTATCAATGATTTTCACCTTTTCGTCTGTCTGGGTTTATTCTTCTAAATGAGAAAAGCTAAAATCTCCTAGTCTTCTCTAACAAGAAACAATCCTGCTTTTTTTTTTCTTTCTTTAATTCTTCTGATAACTAGGTTTTCACTGAAAGTGCTTTCCAGTTTTATGTCAGAAACACATTGCATCAGCCCTTCCCTATAAGTCTATACTAAGGGCATTATTGAAAATATTCAGGATTAGTTCTGATATTCAATTATGTGGGACCTCTCTCCACCTCCATCTCTTCCCTTTTTGAATCAACCTACAGGTTCCATTAGCCTATACTCTTGCTAARCTAAAATAATTTTCTATATGGAACTTCATCGCATGCTCTGCTGAAGTCCAGAGAGATGATATTGACTCAATTTCCTTTGATTCTAAAAATGAAGTAATTTACCATGATATTCTCACATTATCTACCATTCTTAAAATATTTATGTCTGAGTTCCCCATTTATCAGTTGTCATGGTGYTATACTTTTCCTTTTAGTTCTGTTTTATTCTTTCAGATCAATTCTTATGGATTTGTGGAAACTTGTTCCTGCTTTTCTCCCCTCCAAGTTTCGGTATATATTTATGACATTCCAGATAGGTAGCACCCATTCTGTACATCATTTATTTATAAAATGGGTTTGTCTTGAATGTGGATTTTCCCTCAGATTTATTTTGCCCATTTGTCTGCAGTAAATGCCTCCCATTTACTACAGCAGGTGCCAGACGAAAATACACAAAGMACAGACAAGGAACCTTAGGTGATAYGCAACAGACTTAGCATGATTTTAAGCAACTGCTTCTCGTTGGTGCTGCGCCGGCTGCAGCCCATGCTGAGGGGGGCATGTGTGCAAACAAGCGTTGCAGTCTTACTTAATCAGCCTTGTCAACAAGGAGATCTCACTAACTCCATCTTTTAGCTTTAAAATAGTAGGACTCCAAAGGTTTGCTAAGACAAAAACYAAGCAAAGAGACACAGAGAATATATTTTCAATGCAAAACATTTCGAACAAAGAATGCTTTTAATGCTACTGCCTTCTAGAAAAGGTGTCACAGACATCTTTTCATTAAAAATACTTCTTTAGGATTTTTCCTTCTGAGAAGCTGAGAGGCCTCAGAAACAAAATGTAAACAATGGTTGTCTGCTGCTGTGGAACGCAACACGTGGATCTGTGATTGGTCTCATGTGGATATTTGGAATTAGTGACCAGTCACGGCAGAACTGGCTCTCGCTCTCTGTCCGAGCCACAGACCTTTGTTTTCATTCTTTTCCATTCTATTCTTAGCTTAGCCTTCTGAGATGAAACCTTTCCTTCTATTCTTTTTAGTATAGTTTTAATGTAATGTATATCATAAAATAATAAATCAAGCCTTCTTAACATGGAGTCAACATTCTCGTCTCTTCCCTCACCTGAAAACCCCTGTGAACACCGTCACAGAAAGGCAGGTGCAAGAGAGCAATGGACAATTTACCAAGAGGTTTATGTCATTCCCATGCTCTTTGACAACACGGGTATGGAAACTGACAGAGCATAAAGTTCCTTTGAAAGTCAGGCTACTGAGAAGTTACAAAGTGATTACCTGAGACTGTGAAATAGATTAATTAACAAAGAAAAAAAATGCAGTGCTTAATAAAAAGCTCCATATTCAAGGTGTCTGCCAGGTGTGTTTTGCTTTCAGTGCTATTTTTCTCCCCACAGCAGGGAACAAAATTTTCCATTATAATCAGGAATACTGCTAGCACTTAATGCCTGAATGGGGGACCAAAGACAAATTACAATGTAATCAATCTTTTCAAACTTTTGTGAAGGGTTTCTCCTCTCACCTTGCACTGAAAAAGCTATTAGCATTAGTGGAAGTTTCAGTTGTTCCTTTTTCAGTTTTGTTGGCCTGGCCCACTGTCCTACAGCTATAGATTTGGCCCCTTAATACTTCAAAAATCCGTACTGTTATGGTGAGTGATATCTGAAATACTCTGAAATTCCATTCTATTTTTTGTGTCACAATGCAGGAAAGCCAAAAAAAAATAAAAGCCTCATCATGTGCTTTGAGAATGATCTGAAAGCCCTGGTAGAATAGAGGCTCTATCTAGATGGAATCCACTCACAAGTGACAGAGCTCAAAGGTATTAATTTTGCAAGTAAAAAAAAAAATGGTTTTTGATGCAGCAATTAGTTTTAATTAAATAATTAACTATTTAAAGAACATTTCCTAATCTGAGTATACACATTTAAAGATCAAAGTGATGAAGTGTTATGGCAAAGCCAAAGGTGAGACATAGCTCCAGATTTAAATTCTAAATCTAGATATCTACAATGAAGCTGTGCACCTAATGGGTGCTATAACTTCGCATTGTTTTTAAGGGAGATTTAATCAAAGCAGTATAATTGCGAGAGCTGTTCAGATTCATTTCTGTACATTAAGTTTGGTGATTTACTATATTTTATTGACAAGACCAACTGACAAGATTGACAGGATATCTGTTAATCAAAAGGAGGAATTAGAAAATACATGTATCTCTGGTTCCCATATCGGTATATACATTGCAAACATTTGAAATTTTATTTCAGTCCTATCTTTTTCTCCTCTGTAGCAACCACCTTGATCCTTTAAGCAGCAAATATGCAAGACATTTTCTCATAATTGGTTCAGATCACAGGACCATCAAGGTTGGAAGAAATATTCAAGGTCATCTAGGTCCAGCCATCAAACTGGCACTACCATAATCCCCCCTAAACCATATCCCCAAATRTCACATCCAGTTGCTTCTTGAACRCTTCCAGATGAATGTTTCTAAAGCTGAACCCCAGGCTGGAATTAATCCTACCTTACTTAGCCTTCTGTCTTTAATAACCTCAAGTTTTATACCTAAATTAATTATAAGAAGATGCCCCATCACTCATTTTAAATGAAATCTCTTAACTACATTCAGTGATATAAATTTATAGGAGAAAGATTTGTCATCCAGGCATCTGAGAAGATGGTGAGAGGAATATTTTTTTTGAGAAAAAATACAGGAATATAGATGAGAAGTGAGTTGAAAACATGTAAAAAAAGACAGTAAGCACAACTATAAAGGGACAGCTTGGAAAAAAAGTAAAGTCCTGAGCTGAAGAACTTATAAAGGAAGAATTGGTATAGTATGTAGGGAAGCTGAATGCTAAAGAAATGGCTTGCAGATCACAAGGGAATTARTCTGTTTCCTTTAGTGCGTCCCTTCCTAAATCAGGCCTACCTGTAAAATTCATTTTGTGTTCTGTAGTGACAAAAGACCAAGTTTTACACCCAATGAAGATAGTAGCAAAACTCCGAGGTATTTCAAATGGGAGGATGTATGTGACCAATGAATGTGGGGGAAAACAGCTCCCTGTCTCTGCTGTCCCACCAAATAAATTGACCTGAARTAAGTATTTTTGTCTATCAGGAAAGGATTCTGGTATCTCAGCTCGTCATGATTTTAAGCATTTGACGTTGTTTTTAAATAAGTTGCTGCTTCTGAAGTTGCCATTAAATAACTCACTTGATACAAGGGTAATAATCATCTTAAAATTAACTGTTATTTCCCTTATGACTACAGTTTTATAATAGTTTCTCTTCCAAAGCTAAATTGTTGGCACAAAGCCATGCATTATTTGCAGGTGTTTACAGGGAACGACAGCGTGTCCTAACCAAGTGTCAGTGATCCTTTTCAGCATTCTTGGTCTGAAATCAGCCATTGAACCCAAGCACAGGACAAAGTCATTTACAGAACAATAATTCTTAGGTGTTTTGACAAGACAGTCTATGAACAGTAATTAACATCTGCACTGCCATTCCTGTCAGGGAGGTGAATGGAAATGTTAAGTGAGCTAAATCTAGTGACTGCTTTTCCCATTTTGGTAAATCACCTTTTTGTTTGTTTCTTTTWTATAATACAAGAAGAAAAATATATTATTTCTCTCAGGTTGTTCATCTGCTTCATATGTTTTTATTTCAACAAGTTCAGTAAACACAGATGAGTTCATACTGCCCATTATTTTCAGAAGCTTGAAACTGATAAGTCTATATTATACATCATTAAATTTGAGTCTAAGATTATATCATGCATGTATTTTTTTATTATTTTTTCTTAATTTATTGCTATCCTGTGGAAAATAAAACAAGTTTACCTTTACATCTAAAAATGGAACCAAGAAAATAGATGCAGTGTATTACCAAGTATTCACAACTGTCATGCTAAAGAAATTGTTGGATTCTTATGTGACTGGAAAAGAAATACCTCTTTCTAGCCATATTTTATAACAACAAAATGAATTCTATGGAGGTAAGCAAGCCTTCCATTTTTTCTTTGGGTATTATAAAACCCCAGTGTTTTGAGGAAATCCAACTAACTGTTTTTCTTGGCATGTTCCTTCCCAAACTTTTCTTTACATATGAACCCATGATTTTTTAAATGGTTGACAAACAAGACTGTGTACAGGCATAAAGGAGAATATAAAGAGCTTGTAGCTTGTTGTGTGTCTAAATGTTCATGGTCTATGCTCRTAGTAACAATTTTTCTTCAAGTATCTTGCTTAATCCATTTTAACCTATTCAAAAATCAAAAATAAATTATAATATTCTCTTAAAAAAAGTCCAGGTATCTGGAGATGACATCCAGGATATTCCTTTAAATGTGTTAGTTTAGACCTACCCTGTGTGCCTTTCGTACACTAATTTCAGACAATCTTTTTATGTTCTACTTAGATTTGAATGCAACTGAAAGTGGCCTACTTTAAAGCTATTCTTGCACGAATAAATAAAATATAATTTAAAAAAGAGGTGTTACATGTTTAGAAGGGCTCATTTGCTGAGATATTTCATCAAATAGAAAGAAGACAAAATAAGGTTATCGAAAAATAAAGTTTCTTCTSTTAAATGTGGATTTATTATTCATGTGAAATATTCTACTTCCTCTTCAGAATCACAAAGATAATTTTTTTTGCAGTCTTCCATGTGAGATTTGGAAGCCTGGAAATATAGCTCTTTCTAGACATCCAAACTGGATTGTGTGACTAACCAGAAGTATTTGGTGCATACAGATGTTGCTTCCATATAAATTTTCAGTACATTGAATGTAATGACTAAATTACAGCAGCAAAGGTTAATTTTCAAGCATGGTTTAATAAAATGTAAGTGTTTTGACTCAGGAACATTTGTTTAATAGGASTTTTACTGTAAACCATATAAGCTCATTAAGAGACTTATGCATATATCTTCTCAAAAATGATGTAAATGAACACACTTTTTAAAGAAAAAGAAGGAATTGTAGCATGGGTATAGCTCAGACATAATGAAAGAAAGCACTTTCTAGTATTCTCTGTGTAATATGCCTGCAGTTCTGACAACTCAACTGGCACTGAGCTGAATTTTACAAAATTATCTAAATGAGATGCTGTTATACAAACAGAATTAGGAAATGGKTTTTTTGCCTCTGGATTAGTTTAATGACATCTCTGACATCTGTGTCCTGTGATATTTATCAAGGATATATTTTTGTGTAGAATAGAAGACAAAATCAACAATATAATCAAGCTTATCATTTAAGCTTGATTTATTATTATTTAAGCACTTTTTCCTGTCACATTTTTCAATTATTCAGAGTCAAGAAGCTCAAGTTAGGAGAAGTACCCAGATTTAGGTCCAAATTCTGCTAAGAGAAATGTACTTCAAAAGTATTTTCAAATCAGTTAAACTACTTGTTTACATAATAACATGTATACATAAGGCATCTGCCACAAATTTGCAACAAATTCGGTTTAAGCTAAATCTGCTTTTTGTGTGATTTGTGCTGAAGGAAAATAGAAAAACACGCAAGTGGCAAGAAGCATACTTTAGAAATAGGGATTCATTAAGAGATGCATTTCAACCTAAATTGAATGTTTGTTGATATAGTTGTAATTAACCTAATTACAGAAYGAATTTATACTTCTATGGAAAAATAGTCTTAATTATATTTCTTAATTGACAGTGTGTTTTAAACACCATAGCATAAATGCTCATTTTCACTGTCCTTAGATGAGCTGCTTTCTTGAGTATAACAAGCTTGTAACTTTTTGATATTGTCTGATTTTCCCCCTTGAATTCCTTGGAGGTAATCACTTTTTCCCTTCCCTTCTCTTCTCTTCCCTTCCCTTCCTTCAAATTCATGTTTAATTTGATACTTTCTGCTTTACAGAGGTCAATCTAATGCTAGGAATATAATACTTAGGAAATAAGTCCCAGTTGTCATACACAGATTCCTTATTTATCAATGGACAGAAATATATATAAAAGATAAAATAAAAAACATATAGATATATAAATAAAAAATCATATATAATTTAGCAGCACAGTTCATCATATATATATGTAGATGATGATGATTATGAATTTTTTCTTTATTTATTTATTGTTAAATAAAGTCAATATCCTTTTTTTAATATATCCCAGCTTACCATGCCTGTGCTCCGGGGAGCCAGGATATACATTTATCACAAGTCAGAAGATCAGGATTTTGCTGTAAGTTAGAAAATGATCAGGAAAACAAATTATTTTAGACTTTTTTAACAATCATAAAAATGAAATTAAATTCAACCTGAATGGTTTTGGCTTTTCCTGCTGTAAATGAGTTAATGGCCAGGCATCTAAAACCAGCACAAYGCTGTGCAGAGTAGGAATAAATATTGTTCAGCTCAGTTTCACAACATTTTGCCAGTTCTTCTTGCTTTGACTACCTTTTTCTACATTKAATCCTACCTCTTCTCAAAGAGAATTTATAGAAATTACTAACCAAAATGTGATTTTATGTTAAACAGTTGACTGAATCTTCCAAATAGAGACGTAAGTTTTTTTAGACTGACAGCAGGCTCGTGTTTGGGCCATATTAATAGATCAGAAAATGTGACCATGTTGAAAGTGATGCTGTCTCAGCATGTTGCCTGTAAATCAATTCAAACAAATATTTTTATCAAGTATCATAAATATTTACGTGTGTGATAAAAAGATAGTAAATTATTGTGACCATGGGATGCTTTATGAATATTTTATTATCACCATCCATCATCACCTTTTGGGAACAAAGACTTTTTTTAGGCAGCAAAATGAAGAGTTACATAATGAAAAAGATTAATGCTGAAAATAATATTTTTCCAAATATTTGAACACTGGTCTCATTTAGTGATACAATCAAATTTAAAAGGTTCATTTGAATCCTCTGAGGAGTTCTTATGCATTAGATTGTCCTACTAAAATTAAATGTATGGCAGGAAAAAACTGCCAATTTTGAGGAAATAAAATTAGGTGAGATAGCATTCGTCAGAGGAGTAGCTTGAGCGGATGAAAAGATGGATGAGTTCCATGCCATACTGAAGATGGTTGCAAATTTATAAAGATATGCTGTCTGCTCTTTGTGTGCCATAAAGTCTGTCTAAATAACAATATCCTCTCAGGGAGAGAATCTGCTGTTCTGGCTGCCTATGTATTGTTGAATTTGGACTATCTCCATTTGCAAATGTTGACTTTTCATCTGTGCCCAAAGAATGAAATCTGTATAAGAGATGGGTAAAGCTTTTAATCTTTATTTATTTGTTAACAAACGGGGTTTTTTTGCCAAATACTGTTTGCATTTCTTTTCTCCTGCTCTTCCTGCAAGGTGACTGTCTGCATCCACAATGTGACACTTCAGCTAAGAATACAAATTGCAGTCATTTGTGTGTCTTTGTTTGTTTGTTTATTCACTTGTTTKTTTGTTTTTAATGACAGAATGTATTAAGTCAGAGTAAAAATCCCAGATACTATTTTGTATCTTCTGTATTTCTAAAGGGTATGCTAGAATTGGCTTCATTTGTCAGTGAAAGCTTATACAAAATGCAGCTTTATGTTGATGGCTGCTGATACATAGATTTTTAAGACGAGAARGAACCACTAGATTATCTAGTGAACTTACTTTTTATTTCTTTTTTTTTGACAATAAATTGTAAAGTTTCACCCAGTTAAGTTAAAAAAAAAAGTATTGTCATAACGATCTGAATATAGGCAATATGCAACCCATGAAAATTAATGGAGCTGGATTTGTATGACCAGTGAAGAATCATTCAGGTTTGAGCTGTCAGTTGTAGCTCAGCACCACTCCAGACCATGGTGCTTTGTGACACCTCCTGTGGCATCTTCCCACACTCTTGCTGCAAGGACCGTGCCCTTGTGATTTCAGATTGTTGCAACTTGCAGAATGGTCACAGGCTTCATGCTGGTTCATATGTCTGTTTGTTGTTAAAGACTAGGCAGCGCTAAGTAAAATTGGCCCCTAGTATCTTACAAGCTTAGCAGACACAGGAATTGTATGTCTACTTCCTGACCATGCACACATGGAAATGCAGAGGGGTTTATATACATGCATGTCAATGCAGAAAAAATAGTTGGAAATAGGAGCAGAAAGTTAGGTCAGGTAAAAAGAGCATCATTACAGTAGAGCCATTACTGATGGAGGTGTACCTTGTAAGTAGTAATGGTATTGAATTTCTAGGAAATATACCAGAAAAAAAGAGAAAATATAACAAAGTAAGTAACATTCCCTTTCATTATAGCTTTTATAGTAGAGAAGGTGTAGGGGAAAGGAACTTGAGATAAGAAATGCAGAATACTTTCTTAACTTATACTTTGTTCACTTTCTTAGCTCTGAAAAGATATAGATATGATGAAACCTCACAACAGCTTAGAAACAAAATTTCAAGTAGTTTAATATTGTTGCCTTCAAAATTTAGCTGCCCACAGAATCAAAGTCATGCAGAGTTCTCGTACAGAATCATGTAGATGATATAGAACTCATCTGGATCACTTAAATACTTCACAGAATAGTGTAGAAAATCTTACTGTGTGAGGTTTTCCTGCCTTTWCAGAAAATACTTTTGTTCCTGCTTTTCTATATCCTGGGAAGTCGCTCCCACACACCCCTTCTTCCCCTGCTTCCTGCCCCTCCTCTCATTGTGCTAATTAAGGATTCTGACAGTTAATCTCTTCTGAGTAATGCTGATATAAGCTAACCTTAAAGTGTTATTTATTTCAGCCTTGATGAAAGAGAAGTTTCAGCCAAGACAGGGAACAGGGAGTAGCAGGGGTTTCTTGATCTGTACCTTAGTACAGAGGATGGAACGCCAGGAAAGCAAGAGAGAAGCAGCAGGGTAGAAGCTGGTAATGATAAGTCTACCAAAACTGGCAGCAGTGATAGGAGGAATCCAGGGACCTTTGAACAAGGTAATTTGGGGATGGAATGTGAATTGACTGTGCCAGGTAGAATGACSATGGAATAAGTCACTAAAAATATATATTTTTAATAGACACTGAATGTTTCTTTTAATTAATAATGCCAAGGAAGCACATCCAACACAGCATGTGTGTGATTTTGTAGTCTTGGATTATTTTTTTAACAGACTAGAAATTAAGAACAGTCTTCCCCGTTCATTTGTTTGATACTTAAGAGCAAAATAAAAGGCAAAAGAATCTTCATAATTATAAACTTTTTTCCAGTTTTTATATTTAATATATGACTAGTTGTAAAACCTCTATGAAATGGAATAATGTCATTTAAGTTCCATGAGTGTTCCATATGTGGGGAAGGCTGTAAAATCATGAGATCTCAGAGAAGATCATTTAGTAAAGTAGCCCATGAAAACTCAAAAGAACCTCCAAAACCTTTCTGTATTTAGGGATAAACAGAGCTGAAAACATTGTTGTTGTTTTCTTTTTCATTTTAAGATGCAATATGAAAAGTTAAATAAATATGATTGTCTGAAACACAACTGTGGCCGTGTTCAAATCCACTGTACTTCATGTTAGCACCCTCGGGCAAAGAGTACCTATTCATGTTGCTTGAGACCAAAAAGTCTCACAGAGTGGAAATGATCTTGTGGCCTCAACTCTTTCAAAAATGAAGAATGAATTTTCTGGCTGTAAGCAAGAGAGTTTTAAAGAAGCAGGTTGAAAAGCAGCTGGTCATCACACCAGAAGCTAGTTGCTAATTGCAGCAGTAAGTTAATCAATGAAATAGCTGTTTAGCTTCTGGGTATAATAAAAAGAGATAAAAGACCACACAGAAATTCCAGCATTAGGGTATGACCAGCTCTTGAGTGGCATACATTATTTTCCTTCTTACACCTGTCTGCTTTTGAGTAGGCAAGTCATGCATCTGCTTGACAGCTATTAACAGAATAAAATAACAACAAAAAAGCATTTTTGGGTAAGATCTGATATAAATATTTACAAAGACAATTTAAGGGAGTGTTTGTTATGCACTTTTGTGTTTGCTTTCAAAACATTTAACTCCAGAGACAGATGGCTTGTACAGTTTTATCAGCATTTTTGTCATTATATATTCAAGCAGCCAAGACTGATAACCAGCCGTACGGATTATGGATTGTTCAGAGAACAAATACTTTGAAAAAAAAAATCCCCCATATATCAATAAAGTACTTCAGCATGGAAAACCTTGATACAGAAATTGCAGGGACATTTTTGTGAAGAGAAAGGAAACAAATTAATTCACTTATAAAATTAAAGCAGCAGGAACAGGTATTTAAGTGGTGTCATTGTATGTGGTAATGAAACAACTTTAAAAAATTGGGTGAAAACCAGTGTTCAGCCGTGATGGAGGAGAAAGATAATTACCATTAAGGCAACATTATGGCTCTCTCAATACATAGCAGCCAACTCTTCAGTCACACTATCCCCAGAAGATCTCTCTCTTATCATATTGTTTATGATCATTACACTTTTTGCTGCTAAATAGCAACCTGAATAATAAAGAGTCTTAGAAAAGAACAAATATTTTGATTGAGAATATAATAAAACAAAACAGAAACTCATAAAACCTAATTGTGAAAAGTCTTTTTTTTTTGTAGGTGAGAGCCTTTCTTTTTCTGTTTTCATCCTTTTCTTTTATCTCACAGTAGAAAATTTGTAGAAGCCCCTAAATCATGATTATCRCCATTATTAGAAACAATATTTACCAAACAATTTTGGTTTCTCTAAAGGCCTTAATTGGATATAGCTTTGGCAGACACCATACATGTTATGAATGAAGCTGCCTTTTTCCTCAATAAGTAAGCATGACCATTCCCTTTAGTAGCTTAAGAGTAAAATATATTATTCTAACAATCTGCATTTCTAAAAAAAATCACTTTGTGGATTTCTTTTTCTCTTGTAATGGCTCAAACCAAAAGTGATTAAAAGTATAATTCTTAGTTATATATTAGATGAAGCCTTGCAAGGCATTTTGTAAACTTAAATCTCACAATATTTTAGTAAGGCAAGTAAATATTCCCTGCATTTTACTGATTGGAAGGCATGAGACAGAGGACTGGAAAATATGCATACACGTTTGAGTAGGAGTCTGAACCTCTTCTCAAATCTGGGCATTCTTACATACAGGCGTATGTAGAGGTGTGTGCAGACTACAACATACCTCAGAGCTGTTTGAGCAGTTATACAGCTAAAAGAAGTGTCTTTCAGGTGTTCCCTGAGA
Source organism: Cardinalis cardinalis (assembly GCA_014549065.1). Classification (NCBI taxonomy): domain Eukaryota; kingdom Metazoa; phylum Chordata; class Aves; order Passeriformes; family Cardinalidae; genus Cardinalis; species Cardinalis cardinalis. The sequence goes on from JACDOX010000031.1 coordinate 6,766,322, forward strand.
CTCCCAATCCTCTCCTAAAAGGAGAGTGTCTCCCTCTGTCTACAGCTGTCACTTGGTGTGACCAACATCCATATCAAAATTGTAATTGGCTGCTATAAGGACTGCATGGTCTTGCCTTTGATTGACATCACCACACAGGAAAGGTTGATCGGGGGAAGATTCACACACAACAATTAATTTTCCAGGTCTAAGTTGGACAGTGGTATTTTGTTAAACTGAAAAACATGCAAGAAACAATTCTTGCACTGGCAATCATCTCAGCATTGTTACCCCATTCCTGTCTGCTGCTCACAGTAGTAGCAGATATCTGAATATTGCAGTGCTCTCCAGAAAGTCTGTCAGCTTAGGGATGCTTAAAATTCATTCCAAGTTGAACAGCATTARTTGCCTACCACTGATACTAAAGAAAGCAAAACACATAAACTCAATCTTCCAAAGAGTTTGTCATGTAGCTTATAGGGCCACATGTATATTTATTCTTAAGTATAAACCAGCTGATTGGTCATTTAAATTTTAAATGGAAATGATAGTCTTATCTCTTAAAATTTATTTAACGAAACAGAAAAAGTAACTTATCCCCTGCAGAAGTATTGTACTGAAGGCTCTCTTCTTATTCTTTCATTCCACTGCAGATTGGAAGCACAGAGTAGATGCACCATCCTTCTTGAAAAGTGTAATTCTGTGGCAAAATGTTTTCTTTCTATTTTGAATGTTTTAATGTCTGCAAAACCTTTTTTGTTTTCTTTCTTGTTCAGTAAAATAGTAGTTTACTGGGAGAGTAGGCAGGTTGAAAATASTTCTGCTACTTCTCACTTTTTTTTTTCTCTGAAATGGGAAAAAACTAATTAAAACTGAACTTTAGTTGACAGCTAAAAAAAAATTAAAAGTCAGCTTTTAACCTGTGGATTAATTTTTGGAAAAGTAAGCAAAGTACTGTGAGTCCTTTCTTTACTTATAATTGTTTCGGTTTGGGTTTATTTCTCTCAAAGTACCTGCCTTAGTTTGGTTAGAACTTCATAATACAGAATTACACCAAGAGTTTATAGAAAAAAAAAGAAATAAACCACCTCTCTTTCAGGTCTCATTTTAGAATAGAATATTGAAATCTCTGCTTAGATCCTACTTTACAGTTGCTTTTTTCTTTTTTCCTAATGATTTTGGTTTAATTATTTCACCTTGTATTGATCTAAATGGAAGGGAACATTGATTCTATACATTTTTCCTGTTCTAATTTTCAGCAACAGGACACTTTCTTATGTGAGGAATTCGGTTGCAACTTTTATTATTGCCTATTATATTTTATTATAGCCTATTGTATTCTGTCACACCAACAGAGTACCGCATATTCTCTAGGTATTCAAAGAGAATTGTTGCTCAGAGATAAGAAGATTAGCTAATTACTAATATAACATGTGGAAATATGCCTGATGTTTGGGTTTTTTTTTTATATCTGTGTTTAAAAGCACTTGGAAATGAATAGGAGTTTCCATTAAATTAATTGATTTAATTTCAGTRTTCAGAAAAAGATGTTAGTAAGCGTAATTTATTGTATATGCATGGAGTACAAGAGAACAAAGATATTCTTTGGCATTTTAACAGAGAAATCTTTGTTAGACTGTCTTCACTTATCATTTTGAGTCTCAATGAGATTATTATTAAGATGAACTTTTTTTTCCTGATACATCACTGACATTTTTCTTCTGATGAGTAACTTTGCTATTCATGCCTACTTGCTAATGTTCTTTCTCAAAAATCAATCTATAATTTCCTTCCTGTCACTGGGCTGGTTAATCAAGGAAATATGTCTCCCTAACTCTTCAAATGTTTTCACTACTAGCCCGTTGATTTACTCTGAAGTCAAGAAAAGACACCTCAAAATTCTTACTCAAAATTACAGCACAGCAATGACTCCTGGCAAAAAAATATCCCAGATACTGAGAAATATCTAACAAAAATAGACAAAGGGATTTTTCTGCCTTTTTCCTGGCTTGCCTTTCCTCATACAACCAGCCTGAGCAGATGAGCAAATTAGGAATTTAAAAATGCAATAAGACTGAGAGGAATGTAGTGTTGCTGAAGGCATAGGTGACCTGTCTGCTTGGTTGAGAGAGGCCTGCAGCTGGCCTGCTGTGTCCTCAATAGTGTGTGAAAACTTATGTAGATATTTTATATGCATAGCACTTCAGGAATCTTCATTTCTGTCTCCTGTGGTCTTATATTTCTAGATTACAAAGAATTATGAGAATAGTTCTTTTTAAAGTGTCAGCTTTGCATTAGAATTCTTTTTTCCCCTTGACTTTTATGGTTGTATCTGTGCAGCATCTGAGATGTGTTGAATGGACAGAGAAGTGCCAGATTTTTTTCTATCTCCTGATGAATTGCTTCCTGGTTTCATATTAAATCAAGCAAATTTAACTTGTCTCTTACTTGTTGAGACTATACATTGGAGTGTGCATCCACTGGGTAGATACCTAGAACGGTGCCTCAAGCCGTGTTTGTAAAGCAGTATATATTAGAATAATCCTGTGTACAGCACATTCCTTTGGGCAATCCTGTTTTTGGGTAGTACAGATGTTTCTCAGTTTGCAGTAGGCTGTTAATTCACCAGAGTTCTTCAACAGTAAATTAAGTTGAAAGCAGAACAGAGTATATCCAAATAATAGGCCCTTAAAAGCCTTAATTCTCACTCAGAATCTGTAGAGGTAGGTTTACTTCCTTGGATGTTTTCACTTATCTAGCTCTATTTTCTTGATATGACTTAGCAAAAAGGAGTTAAGTTTATTCCTAGTAGGATCCGAGACCAATAGCACAGGGATAATTGAACTGTTTCTCCGTTTCTGGAAACTAGGCAGGCAACATATACGGGGAGTATATGCCCTACAAAGCAACTACTCTCTAACAGAATGAAAATGTATGTAGAATTTACCAGCACAATATTTGATTGCAGGATCATTGTTAGTTTTCTCCTGAGGTATATGTATATGTTTAATAACAAATATAAAAATCTAATATAATGTCTTTTTTTTTCCCCTTTCTCCCCCATTTTTCTTTTTCTGTTTGTCTTCTACAGATGGGCCTCTTGGTCCACGAGGATTAGCTGAAGCTACAGAGATGTGTACTCAAGAATGCCTGGTTTTGGGTCACTCAGACAACTGTTGGATGCCTCCTAGCTTGGGCCCATACCAACAGCCAAAGTCTCCTCTCTCCACCTTTGCACCTCAGAAGGAATGGGTTAAGAAGGACAAACTAGTTAATGGACACACATTGACCAGGACCTGGAAAGAAGATAGCAACAGAAACCAGTTCAATGATCGAAAGCAGTATGGTTCCAGTGAGGGCCATTTCAACACTGGCAACCACATGACTGACATTCCTCTGGCCAACTTGAAGTCTTATAAACAGGCCCCAGGATCTGTGGAGAGTCCAAAGGAGCACCAACTATAAGAAATAGCTACTTTGGACCAATGACTTTAGCTTACTTAGACTTGCTAATACTATGTGTGTGTCAGAGCTTTATGTACTGGGTAGACCTCTAGAACTATGCTTCACCTAGCAGAGATATGCATATCTTTATGTTAGCACCGTGGAAGGTATGATGTCCTGCAACATGAAAGAGTGTTTCTACTAATTGTGTGGTTTTGTTAAATAGACATGATTAAAGTCTGCAGAGATCTCTCCAGTTTGAAAATATCCTTTTTTTTGTTTCTTTGTTTTTTGACCCTGGACTGCTGCTATGAACAACAGAAGATGCATTTGGAGAGTGAGAGAGTGTGAAAGCTCAGTGGATTGCAAAGATTGAAAAGCATATCCAGTTAGAAAATTGTGCTTTTGTTGTCATTGATCTATGCTGGGACTGTTATACTTGAGATCATATTGCAAACAATTGAAGCTGTAAACATTAAACCTATTGTGCTATTAACAATGTTAGTGGACACTTGTAAGTCAATCAGCGTTCAAATACTTGTAAATAGCAACAATTATTACTTACAATTTTTGTGTACTTATAATGTTCACTTGAAAAGATACTGTAGCATATTTCTGTGTTTCACAGTTGCTTTTTAATTTCTTTCATTTGTTTTCTTGTTGTTTTGCTTTTATTTTCAGTGATGGTGTTTCTGTGTTAGTAGTCTGTCTGACACACAATGTTCCAAGAAACTCAAGCCACTTGTATTAAAAGTGAAAAAAAGTGATGGGGTAGGAAGAAAGGTTGCTTGTAGAAAAGGAAAAAATCCTTTTTTCTATGTAGTAGCAAATGATGCCAGCATTCAGTTAGAATTTCTTCTTTTTTTTCTATTTTTTTTTTATTTAATATTAAGAAATGAAAGGACTTGTGTAAGGGCTTAAAAACTTAGCAATTTTTTGTTTAATTTCCATTCTGTTTCATAAAACAGGGAAATTGCAAAACAGAAGAATATTTAAATGTGTGGTAGTGGGCAAGGGAGAAGGCTATTTGTTTGGGATCCTTGATCTACAACTACTAGTTGTAGTCCAYCATTTAATGAGTGGTAGCTGATGTTGATCCCAGCTGAAACACGTGGAGGAAATTCCACAGGAGCAAAATACAATAATAATGTTTTTCCAGTAGGGTCGGTGTGTGTCTATACCTAAGACAGTTTGTATTGCTGAAACAGCAGCATTTGTGTTGATCTTCATCTGCGTTAATGTTGTAGTAACATGAGTGTTTTTAGACCATAGCCACAGAATATTTAATGTGTTGTGCCTTCATGATGTAACAGAGCATTCTCCTGGTAGGCTAGTTGGGGGAACTAAAGGGTTAAATCTCTAATTATTGCTGTTTAACTGTTTGTTATCATAGTTGGTCAATGCCTGGCAGGTACCAGTATCAGGTCACCTCAGTGACACTCAGCAGAGTGACTCCTAATGTTAGTAAGATCTAAGTTGCACGCAAAGCAAATCCAAATCCAAAACATTTTTAGATGGCTTTTGTTAAGGCATGAAAGATGATTTACACAAATAAATAGCATGCAAAAAAAAAAAGTCCTTACAGAAGAAAAGCAAGTTACTTATGCCACAGTGAAACATCAGTCTTAAAGTAACAAATTTACCTAATCTGAAGGTGATTTTATTTTTGACAAAAAACCAGAAGCTTTTTGTTTCTTTCTTTATTCTTTTGTATATAGCAGTTTGCTTTTTTTTTTTTCCTCCACAGTACAAAGGCTTAAAAATGGGTTAGGGGTGCATTGCTTATTGCAGTACTTATGTCAGTTTGTGAGGGGTGTTTGATGACTTTGACAGAATAAATATCTAACCAGTTATCCTTGTTACTGCTTTGCCAGTTCAACATTATTTAGTTATTCAGCTTTTGCAATAAATGTTCTGAATTTCTGATTGTGTTGTGTTAGTTCTTGGGCAGATTCCTAAGGGACTTTATTCCTGTTAATTTCTCTTTCCTTCTGTTATTGTTGGTTGGTTTGTTTCTTTGCTTCATTCTGAATTTCCAGTTATTTTTTGAAGCATACCATGGTCCATTAAGTTCATATCAGTGTATATGTGTATGACTGGAGTATACAGCAAACGATAAAACCTGAGGGCTATATTCTGACATTCCTTTGTAAGTAGGAACTTATTAAAAATAGTTATTTGACTTGGGTAAAGTTTTATTTACTCAGTTCAAGGATGACAGAATCTAGCCCACATATGTTAGGCCTACATAGGCTTATGGAATTAGCATCCTTGCATGAATCTCTGTAAAAGTACAGGAGTAGCATATAGGAAATACAGAACTTTGATCTTTCTTTTGAGAGTAGAATTAAGTCATATCAAAATACAGTAAATTATTTCCTACAGGGAAAATTTGAGTAGTTGCATAATAATTTTTGTTGCAGCACAGGTAAAAAACAAACAAAAAAAGAGAAAATGCTGAACAACCTTAAAAAATATGTATCAATAAGAGTACCTATTTTTGAACATGCTGAGTTTCAAAGCAGAGCTGCACTGAGTTCTATATTAAAACCAGAAATACAACAATTATTTGAAAACCCAAATAGCACTAACTGGTTTAAATTACAAATGCCTTTTTAAACAGAATATATTTGAAAATATTTCTATCATGGGCAAAAAATAAAATATGTGATTGTTGCTGCAAAAAGAGAACTACAGTCTGTTCCAACCTTCAATACTTTGTCCTATTATCAACCTGTGCAGGAGGAGCTAAAACAAATTTGGTTTCAATTGCTACCAGGTGAAAATTTTCTTATCTAATTTTCTCATATTCTGTGTAATTTTAGAATCTTAAGACCTTACCCAGCTTTGAAATTATTATTAAATGAAAAAGACAGGAGAAAAAGAAAGTTGAGAAAGAAAGAAAAAGGAGAGCAAGACAGAGACAGAAGGGAAGGAAGGAAGGAAGGAAGGAAGGAAGGAAGGAAGGAAGGAAGGAAGGAAGGAAGGAAGGAAGGAAGGAAGGAAGGAAGGAAGNAAGGAAGGAAGGAAGGAAGGAAGGAAGGAAGGAAGGAAGGAAGGAAGGAAGGAAGGAAGGAAATATCTGCAGCACTGAGAACTGCATTTTAATTCCATTTAAGCTAAATTAATATTTCCCAGATGTTTCCACAGAATTTGAATTTGGCCCTAAACATGTATTTAGTAACTGCTATTCATTTGCAACCACTTGGTTGGCTCAATCAGTAGTAGTACTACTATTGTCTAAAACTCAGGGAAAAAAAAAAGGGGGAAAAAAGGAAAAACCCTTCAGGAATTCTGTGATATCTCAGATAAGGACCTTTAAAAAAAATTAAAATCCCACTGCACCCAATAAGACGACAGCTGAGTATTGGTGACTATTCCATTTTACTATCTTTGAGGCTAAATATTACTTAAAATTATTCATAACCTGTCATGTTACAGATGCCTCTCTGAAGTGAGTTCTGGCTTTTTTGCTTTCCTTCAAACTGAGTGTCCTTTATTTATTTTTTTAGTAATGCACACACTTAAAAKGCTGCTAAAAATGTTTGCCAAATACTTTTTTCATATCTTTGTTGTCACTGACCAAATTCCTTAGTCCAAATAGAAAATTGAAAGCATGCATAGACATAGTTACTTAGTCCTACTTATTCCGATGCTGTGCTAACTCTTACTAAAGACAGAACCACTTTAAAAAAAAAAAAAAAAAAAAACAAAACAAAACCCCCAAAAAGCAACAGAGAGTTAAGACTTGAACTGCGAAACATTTTCTAATGGTTTAAGTAGTGATGTACTAGAACAGATTGCCTAGAGATGGGCTTGGTACTTTGAAGAATAGAAAGGAAAAACAGCTAACAACAATACATGGGGATTTTTTGTCAGAGGGAGCAGATAGATTAGATGCCTTCTTGAGATCCTTTACAGATGATGGGACTTGCAGAAAAAGTCACATCATGATGTGACTGAGCCCCACAGCATGATGAGAAGAAAAGTTTTATACTGTATTTTCTTAGAGAAATAGGTTAATAAATTGCCTACTCAATGCCCCTTGTTGGAGTTCACCTGGAACTCTGTGGAGCACTGTGTGAAGGCTGACAAAGAAACAAATGGAGCAGAATTAGAACTATGCAATATACATCAATTTTAACAAATAGATATAAATAAAATTATATTCACATTCCTTGCTTAATGTGGTTATTACCTTAATGAGTTATAATAAAGATTCAAGATCGGAAAAAAATATTAAAGACTTTATCATGGAGTACAGTAAAATAATGAAAAAACTTAGGAAACTTTGGATACATAAATGGCACAAATGCAGGAGATGTATATCTGTGTTAAAGAGCAGGAGTCAAAGACTAATGTAACTGACATGAGAAAACAAAGAAAGGGGTATAAGAAGATTGCAATATTTATCAGAAATTGAATCCTGGGAAGTTTTAAGGAAAGGGAAGCATTAGTTGCTTTAATGAAATAGAAGATATCGTGAAAATCATGGAATGTGGCAGTARGAGACCCAAAGGCCATAGACTCATAGCATCCCAAAAGACAGAGTGGGAGGGTCCAGCAGCCTTAGGCAGTACCTGAAAGTATATTACAGAAGTATGCTACTGGTGTGAAAGCACAGCAGTGGAGGCATATCCAATTCAGACAGAAGGACAAGTTTTGATTTCCTGTGACCACTAAATATTTACCTGATTCAGATTATAAAACTTTTTATGGCATGTAGCCTAGCCATAAGAATGAACAAATAAGCAGAAAGAGTTCTCTACAGGACATGTCTTCACATAAGCCAGTTCAGACTGTAAAAGCAACTCAGCACTCACAGCTCCATTTTTCCCATTTAATACACTACTTTTGTGGAACTGTGTTCCAAAGTCTTGACTTTAATTAATTAACACRCTTGTAATAATTTCTGCTGTGATGAAAAACTTCAAAAAGGGGACCAGCTGTAGAGCACAGAAAGGCATTTTAATATACAGAGAACAYGAGGTGTGAATCAGCTCAGTATATCATGAATAGTTGAGCTGTTACTAAATTAATGTTAGTTTTATTAACCTGTGCTGCTCACCCCCTTAGTGGACACATCCATCAAATATAATTACCCTCTAATCTAAAACCACCTCCGACTTTTCCTCTTGTTCCAAAAAGAGACTCTCATTGGTAGATGCTTACTGACAAAAATTATGAGATACCCATTTTTCACACGTTATTTGAGYTTCCGTTTAAGTTCTCTGAAATATAATACTTTATTTAACACAGCTGCTTATGTTATAAAATACTTTAGCAATATATATATCTATATATAAATGGTGGGAGTCCATTTTATATTTCGTTTTCAACCAGTTTAGTTGAAAGTAAGATCACAACATAGAGGGCCAGGTTCTGATCCTTTAGGCTTTATTGAACCTCTTACAAACAAAAATGTCAGGACTCATACAATAATTATTAACAGAAATGGCAAGTCCTTTAGYATATTATGGTCAATAGAGCAGTATATAATGCTTTAGAAGAGGTAAACGTGCCATTTCCAGGTTTTTAAAGCACAATGTAGTTTACTTATAAACTGAAATAATTGCTGATAAATAAAGAATTACAAGTTTGGGTGGGGGGTGGTTTTGGCTTTTTTGTTGTTGCTGTTTTGTTTTGTTTTGTTTTGTTTTTTTACATTGGTGCAGACACATCACTTTGCTGGACAGTAATAGAACTTAGGTGCTGACGTGTACCCTCATCCTGTCAAATAATCTCTCTTTTGAGACATTGAATGCACTTAATTTCTTTAGAACACAGCAGTAAGCCTCCTCTTGTAGAAATAGCTCAGAATTTCACAGAACTGGATCTGCAGTGAGAAGAATATCACAGACGTGTGTCATATGCTATGTTTTGAAGCAAAAATGCTTTCTCTAACTGCAGCATCTCATGGTTCTCATTACAGGTCTAAGCTTATACTGCTACCTAACTGTACAATAGCAAAAATGAGGATGTTTTTAGCTATCGGAAAGTATCAGAAATTCTCACTGTATATTATGAAAAGAAAGGACTTAAAGAAAGTAATGTCCCTCATTTTCAAAAATAAGTTGGTTTTTTTTGTTTTGGTTTTTTTTGTTTTGTTTTGTTTTGTTTTGTTTTGTTTTGTTTTTGCCACAGCCATTCTTAAGTCCACCTGTTGTGCCTAGGTATTGCAACACATTCTAATATTGCATGGCATGTAAATAGATACCTTAATTACTCATAATGATATGATTATATACACATATATATATATATATATATATTATATATATATACATAATATTATCAGTCACATAATTACTCAGTATTATTTAATGGAATTTTGGGACTATGGATTT
>JACDOX010000031.1:6777036-6883959 GCA_014549065.1 Cardinalis cardinalis
TCCCTTCCCTTCCCTTCCCTTCCCTTCCCTTCCCTTCCCTTCCCTTCCCTTCCCCTCTTTTTCTGTTCCTTCACAGGAAGGGAATTGGAAGTGGGATCTGTGCGTGGTTCTGCAGCTATGTAACATTTTTGACATCTTGTCCTATGGGTGCTAATAGAGATGAAGGCTGTTGACCTCATTGCTCTCACAGTGGAGAGCAGGAGAGCGAGTGTAGCAGAAAGACAGGAAAGAAATGGGATAGGAGAAGGCTGTATGCATTAGGGGAACAGTAAATTGTTGCAACAATGAAGAGAGTAATTTTGAGCTTTCATATCTCTCTATGTCTTCAGCACTATAAAAAAATTACCCTCCTATGTACATAGGTTTGAGTATACACAGCATTTAATACAATTGTCTTGTGGAAAAGGGGTATCTAGAATCRTGGCGAAGCTGCACCATTCCTTTTTCATTTTTTTTCTATATGAATATAGTGATCACAAACAATGCCATGGGGTTGAAGTAACTGAGCACTGAGTTTGACTATTAAATTTATAAAATTCTCAATACCAAATGCTTATAAAATCTTTATCTGCAGATAATTTGCAAATAATCTGTAGGCCTAAATGATCAAGAAATTATGCAAATTATGCAACAAAGAAAAGAAGACAGTACACAAAGAATTACATTCCTGATAAACAATCCAGACTCTCCTAGCCCTCACAAAAGGGCACAGATGGTAAAGATACAGGTGTAATGCTATAAAGCAATTGGTGAATTTCTTTTCATGTGCAACATTCTACAGAAAGGTCTGGGTTATTACTATGTCTGAAGTTTAAATTAGTTCATTGTGAGGGTAAAGAAATCCAGTCACATAAAATCAAAATCCAATATCACATTAATAGAAGTCTCTTTTTTTCTATTGCAAGTCACTATTTCATTATTATGTAACAAGCACTGTATAAATCTTAGTACTGTGTAAGGAATTTGTTTAAGAGAGATTTCGTTAAATTTGTGTATTACTTTGTGGCTTTTAATTCRAGTGTAGAATTTGTTTTCTTTTGGGAAGAGAAAGTTTGAATTCTGTTTAGAGTGTTTATACTTTTAATTTGGGGAGGTCTAGATTTTTTCTTCAAGAGTATTATTTACCATAGGCAATGACATAGTCCTGTGCTTTTTACTGCATGATCTTGCACTCTTAGGACACTTAAGCTATCTTCAATAGGAAGTTCTTCTACATTATTGATAAAGATCATGCATAATTACTGTCTACCATGTGGTGTTCCGACGCCCAGAGGAAAAAAAAATAAATTAAAAGGAGGCAGTCACATAAAGACAATGGTTTTATTTACTAAAAAAACCCAAAACCAACCAACCAAACAAACAAAAAAACCAAAAAAATACCTGTACTGTGTTATGAAAGCAAAATTTATGAGAGTCTATTCATTCAGCCAGAACTATCTACTTGCTGAGTCAACAACACATTGCTTGCTACCTTCTTTAGGACCAACATTGAATGAAACTATGAACAGTTGTGCCTCACGGTGAGTCTAAACCTCATTCTTAAAACAATTTGAAAAAATGGCCCTGGAGCCCCCACATATATGGTTTTGAGGGAAATTAAATATTGGGTAGGTCTTTGGCTCCTTAGATTTAGCTGCACAGTTGGGCAGCCCTTTGAAATACTCTCAAGTCCCCTAACAGGTAAACAGCTATTTTTGAAGAGCTCCAGAAAGAATCATTTTATTCCCAAGTTTAGCCACATTAGRTCTCTGCTTTATGGAGAATCATAGTACAGAACCTGTTCCAAACTTTGCAGCTGACAGCTGCAAAGTCTCTGGATACTCTACCATGTCAAATTACTCATCACTAATATTGAAAACCTGAAAACCTATAAGTGGGACAACAGTGAAAAAAATATATTGAAGCTCAACTGATTCAAGCACCCTATGGTTCAAAAAGAATGCAAACAAACATTATGGAAGAATGAGTGAAAGATGCATCTAAGATTTTTAGATCCGTATTTTATTTATGAAATATGTAGCTGCAGGGAAGTATATTGCTAATATAGCATTTTCTTTGGATGCCCTACTGTGTTAGGTTCAATTATCATGCTAAAGGCTAAACTCAATAATTTTACAAGCAATAATTCTACACAAATATGCATTCAATCAATATATGGTTATGGTATGAAAAGTAGTAAGAAATTGAGTTTTTCTGCACCTCTAGAATATCAAATGCATAACTACTATAATAAGCTTGCAGTCACGGACTCTGTAATTCCTTAGTCCTGAACAATTGCATAATTACTAATTCAACTACATTAGCATTGGGAGTAGACATGGATGATTTCAAAAGGGATACTACTGATTTAATGAGGTTTCTGTACATTTCCAAAATTATACAAATTCTGTTTAACAACCAGCCACTGAAGCTTCTGAGTATTTGAACCAATAAGTCAACCAACTGCCAACCAAAAGAATCATTAGAAATTAAAACAAACAGAAATGAGAATGAAATTGCATTTTTCACAATGTGAAGCTACCAAAACTATTTCCTGAYTAGTTTCCAATGGTCTGTCTAGCTTTGCTGGAGAGTAGCTGCTGCTGAATCTACTGAATACCTAAAGCTGCCATTTGTGACAATGTTTTTGTATTTTGAATGTTTGTGGCATTGTGATTATGCTAGGATAAATATGACAACAGACCATGGACACAGAAGGGCTATTCTGAATTCATTGCCCTTCTCTTGCATTCACCACCTCCTTTTTCTGTGTGTGATAGACAGCAAATGATCAGATCCTGAGACTGTGGAGCTGGTATTTTGCCAAAAGTAAATAGTTGTCAGGTCTGTCTAGAAAGGAATTTGTAAAATTTTGTAATACTTGCTTTTTTTTTTTTTTGAAGGTGTCTTTATTCTACAAAGGTCCCTGCATTAAAAGCTGCCTTTGATTTCAGTGGGAGACAGATTAGCTCAAGCAGTAGTTTTCATGTTGGCGGTCATTACACCAAATAAGGATGAAAGGATATGTCAGTCAGAGACCCCACAAAATCCTTAAACTCGTAGGCACCTGAGTAATCCTGCTGTGCTACCGACAATTAATATACACAGAAGAGGAAAGGGGAAGACAGATTTTAATGTAAAAAGATTTAGACTGCCTAAGTTATAGCATGGTAGCTGCAGATCTACCCACAGTACCCAACTGTACATCAGCACTTTCTCTTCCCATGGTGGACATCCATCAGTTTTAATGGGGTTTTTTTTAGTGCTTAAAGTGTACATGTGAACATCTGCCCACGTTCATTAATTTCTCACAAATTTCCATCCAACAAGCTGCTCTTGAAATTAGGCAGACATTGGCTTAATCAATATGTTCACTGGATAAAATAAATTAAATTCTTATTGTCAAAACAGGACACATGAGCCTGAACTACAGGTGGATGGGGTCATCTTCATCTCTTCCTAACAAGTGGAGGATGACGAGAGCTAAATCACCACATTTTCCTTCCAGCCAACAGATCTTCTAAAGATCAGGCTGAGTGCTATGAACTGAGTTWGTATCCTCAGATTGCTGAGCCCTGTCTAGAACAAGCAGAGTTTATATGGGAGGCAAGAGCTACCTACAACTTTCTTTAGCATTCCAAAGAGGAGTTACACCATATTAATCCCCAAATGGTAAGCCTAAAATTCGCTATTTTGCTRAATGAGCTCCTACTGCAGAGGGCTGAGTGCAGCTGACACTGTCAGATTGGGGAGCACCTCTCCTAACTTCTCCTAGACCATCCTCAAAAATCAACACAACTGTTCTGAGAGACCTCTCAACACCTTCACAGCTACTTCTGGGGACAACTGACCCCTACAGACAGCCACAGAGAGCCCTATAATGAAAAAGGATGAACATCAGAGTGCAGACCAATGTGGCTACTCCAAGCCAGAGCACTCTGCTTCCATGAAGTATGCATATAATGCCCCTAGAGAATGAAAAAATAAAATAAAAATTAGAGAAAGGTTCMCCTGAGATACTTTTTCAGATAGGAAATATATTTCTTTACGAATTTTAATTTCTGCTGCTTGAATTCTGTGTGRAAAAAGAACATTTTCCTTCTTATACAATCTGCCCTCTTTTCCCCACTTTTATTCTAGTAGCATTTCAGCCTTCTGGCTGCAAGTAACAGATGTCAATGTTCCTGTGTAGTCTTTCCTTGTTTCTACCTGTCTTTGCTCTACTGCAAAATCTCCCAGGACGCCCAGGGTAAGTGACACATTTTAGAAAATCATTAGCCTTTTAATCCTACAGGACCTCTTTTTCTTCAGATTCAGACCYCTGAATCTTTTCAACTTTAAGGGAAAGACCACATCTTTTTCCTCCTTTAGACCCTCACGTAAATCAGATTGTCCATGAATTCAGTTTTACACAACAAAGTATGTCCCAAAGATGATGCTGACCTGCTTCAACACTTGCTGTGAATTACCTTTGTGGACAGTACCCCCACATTTTGAGAGACAATTCTACTTTACAAGGGTGTTAAATGGTGTACACTTGTAGGGAATTATGTACAGCAGCTACTTTCACAAAATGTGAGGATTTTAAAAAAGAGACAGAAAAGGATAGGATAGGATAGGATAGGATAGGATAGGATAGGATAGGATAGGATAGGATAGGATAGGANAGGATAGGATAGGATAGGATAGGATAGGATAGGATAGGATAGGATAGGATAGGATAGGATAGGATAGGATAGGATAGGATGAGCTTGACTGTCTGTAGAGATAGGAAGAAAAGGGAATGGGAAAATAAAGATATAATACTCAATGTTTGTGCTTCCCGTAGCCAAAATCAGGATGGATAGTCWCWCTCTAAGATGTCAGAGAGTATGATGCAACAGTTGGAAAGTTGTTCTCGATCACAGAAATTTTGATGCAAAAAGGTGAGGAAGAGTGGAGAAGTAACTCGAAAGAGGAAGGAATATGTGGTCCAGGTGTTAGGCTGGCAGACCTATATGCAGGTGGCTTGCTGTGTGTATGCTGTAAATGAAGCTTTTCCCCAGACCTCACTAATTCCACTGGAGTTTGAGGAGGCCTGGGTGTCTTAAATACAACAATGCTCCAACATTAAACAATCAAGCAGGATGAAAGACAACCTGATATGCTTAGATAATCACTTCTTCAAACTCTGAGAACTGTAACTTGCCTCTCTACCCTTGTCCAGAAGCAGCAACTCTTCATTTCCCYGTTCAAACTTAGCCCTGTCTGGCTGCAGATTCTCACACAAATTCCTGCCTAACTCATCATATGAGCATCATGTTGCTAGACTGAACTCTGAATTTTCATTAAAGCCTGTCATCTGTATGTAGTCTTCTCCTAATCTGTACCTCTTTTCTATCAGTCAGCTCCACTTCCCCCCAAGCCTCTAGGCTTTGTTAAGGTTTTTAAAGTATCACTATGATGAAGATGTCAAGATAGGCATGTATGGTAGTAGACRGAGAACAGAATGTGGGTGTCTCTCAAAGTTCAAAACTGAAGTAATCAATACATAGCTAGTGAGAGCATATTATCAACAAATCTAGAAGCAGGATGTTGTTTGTAATATATGTGAGAGGGTTGTATTGCAGATGTTGATGTTTTCTAAATCTCAGTGCATCGCTGCAGATGCCTACTGACTACAGACATTTATCTTTGTGCATGTGTGAATGGGAGGAAGCAGTTATTACAACTCTGATAAGTACTAAGAGTTTTATAACCCTTTTAGTCAGATGAGCTACACCTATTGTGACAGCCATTTTGAAAGAAAAATAAGATAAAGTTGTTTTCTGTTTGGGTTTTTTTATTCATAGGGCTAATAATTTCCCCATATGTTCACCAATCTCTGATAATTTATTTCATAATGAGAAATTCCAATCATAAAATAAAAATAAGTCATTAAACCAGAAAATAAATATATAACATATAGTGAAAATAGCCTATATTCATTCCTGTACTGAATAATTTCAGTTGAATTATTTTTAAATGCCCATTCTCTAAATTCTTTTTTGTTATATTGAAGAGTTTTATTCTCAATTCAGAATGCAATTGAGGGTGTACATAAACATATAATTTAGTTCGATGAATTCAGAGGTACTGAAAGCCTGATCTGAAATCTATTGAAGTTAATTAAGCCTTTTCTATCTTCACTTAGAAATTAAAAAAATTTTGTACACTAAGTAATTAGTTACAGTATTTAAAAACAAAATTTGCAACTAGTGTTATTAATTAAARTGAGGCTTTGAAATCAGTTTGAAATATTTAACTCCAACTGCAATTAATGCAGAAACTTAAAACAGAGTTTCTCATCAACTCAAGTGTGAGACAATGCTTATGAGCTGGTTTTCATAATAGAATCCTTTCTCTGTCATTTACCAATTATTTTTGTTAGATTTTTCTTCAGGAATGAAGAAAATATCTCTCATGTTATTTTCTTCAAACATCGTAACAGGTAGAAAACAAAAAAATCAATCAAACAAAAAGACACAAATAACAGAACAAAGAAAAGAACCCCAAACCACGGGGGTCATCCCAATGTATTACTGGGATGTGTTTTTCTAACTCCTTCATGAGTAGTGCTATGGGTTGCTGTAGTCCTAAGGGTTTCTGTTGATATTTAATTATTTTTATACTTTTTTTTTGCTATGGATTCTATACTTTGCTCAGGCGCACAGGATCGTGGACATCAGAAGTGCCTGTGAATTGTCAACATCAGATTTGCGCTCTGCTGCTGTAGGGGAATCAGATCCAGCAACATTAGCATCCCTTGCCTGCACTCCATAGGAAAACAAAGTTGGAAGGGACACACTTTGCTGGCTTAAGAACAGGCTGGATGGCCAGGCCCAGGGTGTGGTGGTGAATGGTCCTACACTCATTTGGTGCCTGGTCATTAATGGTGTCCCTCAGGGCTCAGTGTTAGAATAAGTCTTGTTTATTGTCTTTATAGATGATCTGGGGGACGAGGGGATCAAAGACACCTCCACTAAGTAAACAGGCAACATTAATTTGTGTGTGACTGTCAATCTGCTGGAAGGTAGGAAGGCTCTGCAGAGGAATCTGGAAAAGCTGAATCAAGGAGCTGAGACCAAGAATATGAGGTTCAACAAGAGCGAATACTCAGTCCTACACTTTGGATACAACAACCCCGTGCACCACTATAGGCTGGGACAGAGTGGCTGGAAAGCTGCCCAGCAGAAAGAGACCTCAGGGTGCTGAACATGAGCCATCAGTGTGCTCAGGTGACCAAGGTGTCCAATGGCATCCTGCCCTGTATTAGAAATAGTGTGGCCAAAAGGACCAGAGTTGTGATTATCTCCCTGCATGTACCMCTGGTGAGGCTGTACCTTGAATGTTGTGTCCAGTTTTGGCCCCTTAATTCAGGAAGGACACTGAGGTGCTGGGGTGTGTCCAGAGCAGGGCAGAGGAGATGGTGAAGGGTTTGGAGCACAAGTACTGTGAGGAGAGGCTGAAGGAGCTGGGCTTGTTTAGTGGGGAGAAAATGAGGTCTTCAGGGAAGACCTTATTGCTTTCTGCAAGTTCCTGAAAGGTTATAGCCAGACGGGGGTCAGTCTCTTCTGCCAGGCAACAGCAACAGGACCAGAGGACATATCCTCAAGGTGTGCCAGGGGAGGTTTAGTTGAACATTAGGAGAAATTACTTCATAGAAAGGGTGATTAAACATTGAAATAGGCTGCCCAGGAGGTGGTGGAGTCACCATCCCTGGAGGTATTTAAGGAAAGACTTAGCGCTATAATCTAGTTGACATGAAAGTTGGAGTCAATGACCTCAGGTCCTTTCCAGACTAATTGATTCTGTGATCCCCTAAAAACCAAACACAGAGACCAGCAGAGACAAAAATGACCTTTTAACTGGAGRCTTCTGTCCTTGACAACAGATTAGCAAGATAGAGAACAGATAGCAAGACCATGCAAGCTTCTGCTAGTATGTTTAGATTCAACTGACTCCCTTYAACCTGGACTGGGATGTAATCAGTCCTACCTGGTTGAACAATTTTTATTACTTAGAGTTGTATTTGTGTGTCCTTGAAGAGTTACATTTGTCTGTCCTGCTTACATGTTACTTCTTTTAAGTCCAGCGCTCACCAGCTGCTGCAGGATGGCAGGGTCTTCTATCCTAGATGTGTGATCAGCCCAGAGCAGCCTTTTTATATGATCATGGCTACAGTCCCTGGAACATAACTGTGCTCTGAAACTTTTTTATTGAAAATTTTATCCTGCCATCTGATGCACAATATGGTCCACAGATGGTGCAGATGACATTTGTCTAGGAGTCATGTATGTCGTCACTAGCCCATGTCTTCAAACCATTCAGCAAATTGGATAACAGAGCTGCTTTATAGACTTTTAATGTGACCTACCAATTAATGCTGAGCTGCTGTTTGACCTCAGAGTAGCCTGCATCCACAGCCTCATGGTGCAGTACAAAAAGCAGTACTTTTTCTTGAATTTTTTAGAATAAAAACAGAATTATAGAAGAATGGAGTGATTTCTTCTAAAGGTTTTTTTTTTTTTAAAGTCTGGTTTCCATTGTTCTAAATTGGAAGCATTCCAGTTGCTGACATCACATGACTGTTAAGAGTCAATACTTCTCAGTTTACAGTTCACTTGTGTTTCTTATTTATTGCTATAAATGGCTAAGTGCCTCATGGAAGGGCCAGACTTTGATCATAGCAGGCAGCAGGGAGGTAAATGTCTTATGAATCTGAGCGTACAGATAAACAAGCAGTCTGATGCTCACAGGAGATCTGCTGATATATAACAAATACTATATGTGACTAAGGTTATAGAGTTTGTCTCTTACATTCCTATTGTTCAGGACAATTAAGAATAAAAAGGGAAAATTTAAAACAAAATTAAACTAAAAAAACCAAAAACGACCACATCTGCTAACTGATCAGATWTCCCCTCTTTTCTTTGTCCTTGTAGAAAACTCAGAATGTAAGGGGAAATTTCATCTCAACAGCGGCTTTTCTTTTTTGTTCCACAGAATCACAGAATGGTTTATATTACCCCACTGAGAGAGTTATTCCTTTTTTTGATTTTTTTTTTTGTTTTAAATTTAAAAACATGTAAGGGAGTAAAAGAGAGGTCAAATTATGTTGTACTAATGCATTACTGATATAGAGGGTACATTTTCCCTCCAGATCTACTGTAAATTATACAGTACTAGGCTTTTAACTTTCTCATATGGAAAATTTCCTCTGAGTAGCTGTGTTGTCTTCTTCTGGACTAAATATATCTCCCTCGTGTTTTCTGGTTTTTTTTCTCTGTTTATAATCTCTTTGTAGATAATCAGAGCTGATTGCTGTTTTAGGTGATGACATGATTAAATCACATGCTTCTTACATCATACTTTTCCTTTTGCAATACTTTCTGTTTTAATATTCCTTTCTCTAAAAAAAAATAAATTCTAAATTACAAAGTGAACATATGTTTCCAGTGAGCTTCCCAGGTGTTTAGCCTCAGTGACTACAGTTAATTTGAACCCAGAAACATAGATGAATAATTCAACTGAAATTATCCCTTTTGATGTGTTTTGCCTATAAAACACCTTATCTTTTATTCAATGGATTTCCTCCTCATTTGTCTGCATTCATTACCTTGCAGTGAAGCTCTTGTTTTTTGTTTTCTTCTCAGAGAATGTAGGTATATGATTCAATGTATTTCATTAAACACACTTAATGAGTATATGGGGTCAATTAAGTTTGTAATGTCTTTCATACTTGGTTAGTTACTTTGAAAGGTAATATGCTGCTTCTAGTTCTCTCCTTGGATGACTGTGGAATAGTCTTAACAGTCTGTATGTGTCTCGCAGATGTTRACATCAGGTTGTTTACTGTCTTGTCCACACTAGCAAATAATGCTAGTGCTAGTAATGCCCAGTGTAAGCCTATTTCCAGTCTAACAATGGACCTTTTTTCCCTCACCTTAGAGGTTCTTTCTCCTAAAGAACACATTATCCACATCATTCCTCATCATAATCATGACTCCCTAAAGGCTACAAAGAAAGTTCACAGTATGGTGTCTTGAAACCCCAGACGAAATATAGGTACTGGTCAGGAGGGGGGAGCTTGGATAGAAACATTTTAGTCACTTTCTATTCTCTGGAAAACTTAAAGTGAGTTTTCAGAAAAGAAAGAAGAAACAAGATACTTCCTAAAATGTAAGTTAAATCATTAACTGTGCAGAAATCATRTCAGGCTCTTTCTCCTTCTGTGGTTGCACAAATAACATTACAAACTATCCTCTGCATTCTTCTSTCCATTAAATATTGCTATTATTGGTGAGTCCGTTTCTTATAAGTAATTAATTAAAGTGTTTGTAAATAACATTTCCCTTTCCCTTTCTTTCTTATACATTCTCCAAGGACCAAAATCAGCAGCGAGTGAAAGGATTTCGAAATACAAATATTTCAAATTAATTTAAACTCTTTCTCTAAGTATGTAACAAGTCTGTTTTTCTCCCTAGTGATTTATTAACTCTAAATATCTCTGTATATAGTTGTTTCCTTCTAATTTTAAAATACCCTCAGAGGCTCTGCCAGAAATTTACAGCACAAATAGAATGTGTTAGAGAGGAACTGTACTGTTAACTGTAAAAGATCACAGGTCATCTACATATATTTAACAAATAAAATTCAGATGCTCTGTATGTGTCAAGAAAAAGCCAGAGCTTAATCACTTAATGGCATATCTATGTAGACATAAGCAAAGGTCTAGCTGATCCTGCTTTAGGGTATTATGACTGACTCTCTCAGCCAAAATTCTTTAAATGTTATTTTCTAAGCTTTCCTTTCAGAGCAAGGATTAAGTTTTAAAGCTAAAAATACAGCATAGATGTTCAAAAGTCACAGTCACTGTAGTACTAACTCAGCTATGTCACAAATTACTGTTGATTTGTTTCTGTTTAATTTGTTAATATTATATTAAACAACATAAATGGATTATACCTATTTTTCAAATAATGCAACTTCAGGTCTCAAGTTCAATACTTTATTTTTGCTCCAGAAACCAAGAAAAATTGCACCCTTGGAAAATGAAACTCTTGTTTCATAAGACAGGGAGATACTGAAACCTAATCCTTCACAGATTTGCATCTGTTTTTCTCTAAGCCATCTTCCTACATCCCATGTGACAAACCTAAAGAACAAAAGATATCACATCTGGAACTAAACTTGTGATGGTTGACTATGGAATAGACTTTATATATCAGCCTGTTTTACATTAAGTTAAGAGAGGTTCCTTGCTTCGGAGAGGGGAGGAACACCTTCAATTTAAATAATCTCAAATTATGTTTACTTATAATTGAATATTAAGTATATTTTCTAGGTCTCAACAGACTTTCTTAGTGGACTGCAGATGGACTTTTCTTCCCAATCATATTTTTGACATCAAGATTTTCAGAGAAGGCTGATACTGTATACATTTAAACAACCTTCAAGGCTYAGGCAATTCAAATCAGGAAAATTTCAAATGCCTCATCGAGACACTTTGCCAATTCTTTCATTGCAAGAAGATKATAAAAATCCTGACTCATTTGATTTTCATCTTTAAGGCAGTTTTCAAAAGTATGATGATARTTTACTGTCATTGCATAATATTTCTAGAGGTTTTGTGATTTGATTTGTGTCTTATTGGGTAAGACTGCTGCATTTTTATATTTATTGACAATTTAGGGTGGTGGTGGTTCCCCCCCCCCTCCCCCCTCCCTCATTTGTAGATTCAGTATCTGAAGGTTTCTGTAGGGCTTTTCAAGTAGTAGTTTTGTGTGGTTGGGGGGTTGCCATGGTAGGCTTTTCCATGTGGTTGGATTTTGGTTTATTAGGGCGTTTTGTTTGTTTTCTATAAATAATGGATACTTTTTTTAACACTTTCATCCCTGAAAAGCCTTTTTCTGTGATTTTAATCTGCTCTTTTGGAGAAAAGTAGATTCACATGAGCAAAAATTAATTGTATAAATAAAAAATTAAACACCAGTTTGTTTTTTAGTATGATGAAAGTCCATTATTTTTTATGATTTTTTGAGAGAAAGATCCCAGAAAGTTGCACTACTAGTAGAAATAATAGGGAAAGTTTTATTAGGGTAGGTCTTATTTGCACTGACTGCCAGAATATGCTTAATGCTTTTAGATTTTTATGTAAAAAGKTTGCAGTTTAGGAAATGCTGCTACTGAAATGAACCGTTCCCAGATCCAAGAATGGCATGAAAATTTTATTTCTAGTATATTGTGTTACAGTGGTCAGCAAATGTTGATACCCTTACCTCAAATGACTGTTACAACAAGAATTAAAGGGCTTTTGTTGGGCCAGTTCTGACAGCTGGTACATCCCTGAAAATATCCCCTTAAATCAGTCCAGAAAACCAAATCACCCCTGAATGATAAAGGTGCATGATGAAGGGTTCTCTTTCCCTAGTTGTTTAATCCTTTGTTCTATCTTTTCCTCTTCATCAGGAGTAGAGCTAAAACTAAAGCATGTGTTCACTCTTACACTGTTGAACGACATGGAGCCCCAGAAGAGTGCCTGGTTTAGCAATTTGGATGTTTCTCTCTCTTTTCTGCTCATCTTGTGTACACACACAAACCAACGTGAGACATCCAAGCATGAAATGATCTACAGCTCTGAACTGTAACATTTAATTCASTGGCTTAGGTGGGAGTGAGACCTTGCTTCCAGGTGAACAAACAGTGTGTTCATTTTACATTCTGTGGTATGTCATAAAATGTTGCAACAGTCCTAGAAGCCAAGATCTGAGCTGAACAATTTGTTGTTCACATGTAGTATACAGGTACTAGGTTTGATTCTTTTGTGAGTAGATTAGAACAAGGATTATTGTTTGATCAATTCAAACATATACTCCTGATTTTCAGAACAGAAAAAAACCCAAACCAAAACACCAGGGAAAAAAATACTAGGAATGCTAATTTCTGTTCTTTYCTGCTAAGAACCTTACAAATTCTGAGACTTCAGAAGGGTTAGCAGACTTCTGCAATCCTCTGTGACATCTTCAGTCACAATTTCAATCTAAAAATTACCCTTTTGGCAAAGGAAAACAAAGTAGAGCTGTTCAATAATAAAGTCAAGGGGCTCAGATATTTAGGGAGGCCTGCTCAAGCCTGTTTGTCTGCTGCGACCATCTTCTACAGAGGGCACTGTGAGAGCAGAAGAGAAAAGTATGGGCTGCAATGGAAAGACATTTTTGTCTCTTTCACAGGGGTATACATCCAGCTCCACATTTTTGTTTCATGTTGCAGAGAAGGAAGCATTCTCATTTTGATGAGTGACACAGAACTGCATATGCACATTTTTTTTATGGTATCCATATTGTTTAAGATTACACATTAGCATGTCTTGTCATTGAATTTCCTTCAGTATCTCTAATTTATCCTTAAAATATGATATGGCTCAGTTGCTCTAGGTTTGGGAATATATTTTTCCCAGYGAGCTAGGGTGGGTTAAAAAGTATTGTTGGTGAACCCTGCTTGTGACCTAAACTGACACTCACAGCAGGAAATATTTGGGACAGAATAACTGTCTCAGTGGGACACATGGGCTGGGGTGCAAACAGCAGTGCTGAATCACAYTGAAGTAACTTAACAAAACTGCAGGGACAAGCAGGAAATCAGAACAYTATTCCCCCTTCTGAGATTCATTGCAAAAATTCTGTAACTGAAACTTATGACCTAGCAGGGTAGAACTSGGAGTTTACAACAGCTCTTTTTCAAACAGGAAGTACTTTAATTTCATAAGTGGCAGCACTATGGTTTTCATTGTTGAGGATGAAAGCAGTGTCAGCATTTCTACATTGCAGTAACCCTGACCATAACTTTGTTAGGAAAAGAAGCTGTAAGACTGCTTGCAATGGCAATCATGCAGAGAGACTCTGCAGGAAAACTTCTGGACTTACTCCAGTCATTACACATTTGGAAAGAGCTTCACACAAAGGTATTTTGTGCATGAATAGTCCAGAGGAATAGATTTYTGGACCAACTGGTGTGTAGCTAATTTTAAAAAGTCAGTTTACCATAACAATTATTTTATGGGCTGTAGAGCAGATCTCATTAAAGTAGGAAGTGAATAATAAATTAAAGGAGAACCAAACATTAATACGTCTAATGCCGCCTCTACTTAATAGGAACATTACAAATGGTAATGAGAACACTGTTCATCTTTGTAGGGGATGGTGGTAAATATGGTAAAAATAGACAAGTTTTATATTCTCAAGCACAATTTTCTCATGTCATTTCTTCTGTCCTTTTTTAGGCATACTGCGTAGCAGCTTTTTTGTTCTCATATCCTTGTATTACTGTTCTGATTACTTTTYCAGGTCATTTTCTAATCGATTTACTTTCTCCTTTTTAAAAGAGCCTATGTGTAAGTTAGCTATAGTTTTGCCTCTGCTGGAGTTAGGAACATTTCATTCTTATATTATCCTTTTCTCATCTACCTTGTTTTGTTCTTTTTTTTTCCTTTTTCTTTAAATCTCAAAACACCTGGTCTCATCTATTTGTGTATAACACATACACATTCATGTGTGTTGGTACACTCCCACACGGCTTAAGCCAATTGGATGAAAAAGGCAATAAACCCCAAAAATTACACATAGGAGGTTTTTTCTGTGACCCTGAATACACACTTCTCTCCAGTAAGGCTCATAAAGTGGAACCAGTGTCCATACATACTGTAATAATAGGTAAAAAATTCAGATTCACTCTAATACAATGTAAATTGATGTACAGAAGAATGAAGATCATGTATCCATTTCCATGTAGCAAATAACTGAATAATTAGGCATTATTTTTACATTCCTATTTCCCTATTAAATGTATTTCTATAGATTTTTCGATATTCACAATACTGATTATTTAAAATATTAAAAGTTTACCTGCTTTGCCCTTTGGTTTTATTTGCGAAATTAATTCAATTTCATTCACTTTTACTTTAAAAAATGTTAATTTTATATATCATTGTATATAAAAGCCAAAGATCTTTTTTATGGTGMTTTGTTATTCAACTTTTATTCTTCCAACTTCCACAGTAAGTRTCAAAGAATGACAATAGCAGTCAGCAGGAGTTTTCCCATTGACTTCAATGGAGTCATACTTAGATCTGGGCTGAGTACGTTTGAAAATCTCAGTGACTACTGAGTGATTCTGAGAAAYACCACAGGGATGCCTAAAATTCAACATTTGCCATCCAAAAGGGAGAAAACTCTCCTGGAATCTTTTTTTAGTAATGGTAATAACAACTATTTCTTTCATACTGCTTTTATTGGTCAGTCTTGTATCTCACTGCAAATGAGATTGATACCATAGTTCCCACTTCATGGGCAGAGAGATGGAGGTACAGTGAGGGAAGGGTCTTGTTCGCCTCAACAATTGTGCGGGCATTCAGTGCTRTTTGAAGGTCCAGGGGGATTTAGGAGAGTTGCACTCAAACAAAATCAAAACACTGTTTGGGGAAATAATCACATGAATCATGAAACACACTTAAAACATGGAAATGGTATCATGGATTTGTGTAAGTGAACTGGGTTCTGCAATCATAATAGAACCACTTCTAGTGCCATGCCTCAGAGCTCAGGCTCAGCAGCAAAGGCTCCTCCATCTGCAGTGGCTCCTGCAGGACCTCACAGCAGTGACCGAAGCGAACACTTCTGACTCTTCACAGACTGGTGATAAAAACAACAGAAGTTCTTAACAAGTCTTAAAGTTTGTCTAGTTTTCACTTGAGTTCATACGGGTTTCACGCACTCTGGGTTTGCTCAGGCTTAAGTAGAAAAGTTCAAAAGCAAAAACACACTGTTCAASTTCAAATGAAACAGCATCACAGTTTTCATAGTTAGGTTGAGAGCAGTGCCAGATTACTACTTTGCACTGACTCTGAATGTATGAAATAAAAACTGGAGCTGAGTTCCAAGCACCCATGTTTAGGTTTCTGTTTATCTGTGGTCTGCAGACTTAGTGTTGAAGCTTTCATTATTGCTAGTGTAATCCAGAAAGAAATTCATCTTGGAGCTTAATTCAATTGCCTAATCATAGACATTGAGCTCTAATTTGAGACCTCTAGAGATAATCAATAAGGTTTCATAGATTTGCATACATAAGACAAGACTTAAAGGAATCGCACTCCAGCCTGAAATATCAGACAGATGTCAGCCAAAGTACTCTTACAACTCAAGTGGCAGGGGATAGAAATACATGGGTAGCTGAACTGAGCAGATTATTGACCATACTATGAGTTTATAATTTTAATAAATAGACATATAGATACCCTCATTGAAGTTTCTTAATTAAAAATGCAATTTTATCTTCCATATTGGGTACTTTGCATGAGTTTGCAGAAACTGGATTGACAGACAAGCTCAAGATGTATTCCATAGTTACTTTTTTTTCACTTTGAGGAAGTAAATTAAGGCTGAAACCACACTTCTAATCGAACCAGTTCACCTGRATGAATGCAAACTAGTACTCACATATATAGCAATAGATTCAATGAGCTAATACAGCTCAGTTCAGTTCAAGAGATCAGCAGCTACTGCCATGCTACTTGCCCTAGGCAGTCTGCTTTGACTTCCAATGCAATTCCCATAGAATAAGATACTCCTGTAAATATTATTTTTCATCCCTGTGGGSATATTTCAGCTAACCAAGAGTATATCAAATAACAGTATTTGTCTTCTGTGTTTAGGCAACTGAATTAAATGCTAAATGTTCTAGCTGTGAGGGAAAATAATTAATATTGAAGTCTGAGTTTCTTGAAGAAAGATGTTAGAAATASCAGAAAATAAAAGGTAGTGTGTAACAATAAGCATAAACTTATTGAGTCTTTGTTAGGAAGTGTTATAAAAACTATTAAAAACAAATAATGCACAGAGGGTGAAGATATTAGGTAGGAAAAATGTGTCTGACCAAAAGACAARGTAAAAATTTCAAGATGTTTATTGCTTCCAGATCAATTAGCATTTTTATGGCCTGTAACATATACGCTGTAACATTTTTAAGTAAATAAAGATAAAAATATCCATAAATGAACTCTTGAAATAAAAAGAATGCTTTGATTTAGAATTATTTCAATCTCTTTTATTTCTATACCATAGATATTTAAGTCTGTGTAAACAGCTTCAATCCTAATTTATTTTTTGAGGCAGAGGAATAGACATTTTAACAGAGTCAGTAAAACAGTGTCTTTTAGACATCTGTTATTAAGATTAGATGAATCTTGCTTTAGAACTGTTTCTCTTCACTGGGTAAGCTGACAACTTTCTTTTTCTAACTTTCATTAGAAAAAGCAGGTCTCAGACAATGCTGTCATTTGGTATCCTTCATCCAGGAGAGCTGTTATTTGTACAGTCCTGTAGAAATTCTCTCTGTTTTATCTATTTCATATGTAGGAAAGGATCACTGAAAAACTTGACACTGTAAGTTTAAATTGGCATGAGCATCCCTGAGCATTTCAAACACATATCCTTATTCTCTTAGATGGGGCTACATAAATAAACAAGTATGTAAGAATCTGAATGAGTGTCAGTCGAATGAACATCAAACTGAGCAAAGTATAAATAATAACAATAGAAAAATGAGGATGTTCATTACGGCTTCTAGTATGGCTGCTGAAGTCAACTTTAGGAAAAGTGATGTCTACGTCATATACTTGCAATTTTTTCTCTATTATCACCTTTGACTATTGTAAAAAGAAGGCATTGTAATTACTTAATAAAAACAGATGCAACATTTGTCTCCAACAAAACATGTATTTGGCATTGTTCAGAAAAGCAGAGACCAGGGAAAGTTGTATTTGTATCTTCATTGGGGCATCTGGACACTACAATGATAAAATAATAAGCCTGTTTAGATGATAGATGGTAGGGAGAAATGTACATGGGTGCTTTAGGGGTCAAAAGCKGGAGGATTGGATGCTGTTCCCAATGGCTTCACTGGCAAAGGATGTTATATGCAAAGTGTAGTTTGACTAAGATAAGCAGGCTCTTGAGAATTTGGCTCTTAGATCCATTATCCTTAAAAATGTACTCTGATACTGACCTAACATTTAAATACTCTGATAGCCTAAAAAAGAAATAAAATATTAAAAAAAATTATAACTATTGTGGGATTTTGTTTGTTTGGGGTTTTTCCTTTGCTTGTTTGATATGATTTTGTTATGTTCTGCTCTTTTTTTTTCTTTTTTTTTGTTTTGTTTTGGCTATTTTTTGCTGGGTTTAAAAAAATGTTTGTTTGTTTATTTGCTTGTTTTACTAGAGAACTGATGGTGAAAAGAAGAAACTTTAAAGAAGAAAATGCTACATGGTCTAAAACCTAAATGAAAAGACTGCAATTTTTGATGATGGAGAAAAAAATCAATAGCAAAGTATGAGTTGTCTTCACATGGGCTTGGGTAGTTGGGCAAGATGTCTGGAAAAGAAAATTAATTTGAACTGAAGTTAAAAAAATCACATGTGTAGTTCAAAAATCTCTAAGTGGAAAAAAAGGAAATTAAAAAAAAAAACAGTGTCAACTGTCTTTCTTCTTCCCAACCCACTTTACAAAATAGTCATTTAGTGACATTATTTAATTACTTTTCAGATGTACCTCTCATGTTCTGCTGGAGGAATAATTTATTGGGTTATAAAAAAAAAAATATGAGCTAAGTTACACAGATAAAGTAAGACTATTAAATTTCCTAATAAAATTATATACTCATACACAGACATAGCCAATATTGTTGTCACACTGGATGCACAAAGTATAATTGTCATTTCAAAATTACACACTTCTTTCCTTCAATCTCAAGAAAATTTAATCTGAATAAATGTTAACACATGTTCAACATCAAAAAATATCCAAATACTATCATATGTTATTTCTTATAAAGAAAAGAAAATCTTATAATCCATATGGTAAAGGATGAACTGGTTACAGATCTCACTGTGGCATGCCTCTTGAGGATTCATTTATTTAAACTGCAAGAAGCAAGTGAAGCTGAATTTCCTTCCTCTATGTTGATTGTGTTTGCTGACCTCTGCTAGGGCCAGAAGTACTGCTGTGAGATGCTGTCACTTCCTTCTCAGCTGTAACTTGGCACTGAGTCTATTGTCCCTTCAGCAGGGATCCCTTGATTCGATGCAAGATCAGAAGGCATCGCCTGTGCCTGGCATATTTATAAACTAACATATGTGATCTCGAAACTTCCCTGTCCAAGGCAACAGAATGAAAAATAACAGACCTTATACATTACTACATATATACTTTTTTCTGTCAATAGACTGCTGTTTTAAGTCTATTGCTTGATTCATTCATATCCCCTTTTTCAAAATCTTGTTCTAGCTTGATTTAAATACTGCATTTAAATACTGCAATGTGTGGAATGAAGAAAGTATTTTTGCTACTCCTAAACACTTAATATGTGATAAAATTGACAATTCCTTTAGAAAAGTGATGTTTTGATGCATTGCAGTTTGCTTAGCTTACCTTCAAAAAGCATTTTGCTTTTGTTGCAAGATAAAATAATGGTAAGGATCCAAGTATAATTCTGCTGTTGGCTAAGTTCCTGAAATGTGTCTGCATGCTATTTATAGGTATCTGTTTTGGGTAGTGATTATCAAGATAAAAAGTGTACTTGTTTCTAGTGACAGATCTCTTTTTTTGTGCTTTTAGTATTAACCTGAAAGCACAATTCAAAATAAGAATTGAGGTGGTTACACTGTGAAATGTTTGCATAACTTAGCAAGAATTTGATCTGTTCTCAGTTCTGTGAATACTTCTCTGTAAAAGTATTATTTAAATTATTCTCAACTAAATAAATTCCTATGTAAAGAAATAAAATTATATTTCATATGGGTATTTTATAGGCCTCAGCAAGGTGAAGTCTTTAGAGCAGATGACATATCCATATTGAGGTTATCACAAAAAAAAAAAGTAGGCATGATGAACATAARAAAACACAAAAGAAAGAAAAACCTGATTTGAATGACCCAGACCCAAAGTTATTCATTTGATATTCCAGGATTCTTAAACAGTCTTAAATGGAATAATTGTTCTTTATTTCTTTTTTTTTTTTTTTTTTTTTTTTTGCCACTACAGAAACATTAAAACGTTTCATTAGCTAAGTCTGGATAATTCCCAGAGAGAATACTGACAGTCAAGAACCTTTTTTATGTGGAACTGAAAAAGGCTTTTATACTTCAAGAAGTTACCATTGCTTTCTCTGGGTCCAGTTATGATTTTAAATTTTGATCAGAGAAGTTTACACTTCAAGAGGACAAACTACTGCATGAATCCCCCAGAGGGAAAAAAAAAAGACAAACCAAGACAAAGCAACCTCAGATATTATATGTTACCATAGTTTAAATTCAAAGTAAAGGAGCATGATGCTGACTTTATATCCAAAAAAAATTCAGTGATTTGCTGGACTCATATAACTGATCTAATTGAAACCTCATCTTATTTCAAATTAATACATAAACAAACTTGCCCTCATTTATGAAGACAGTCCTTGAGTTAGTAGCCACACTTAATACTCAGTGTGATGATTTAATAGTCAGCTGGATTACTTCGTTTATAGTTGTCTTAGCTATTATTTAACTGACAATGTTCAAGACACTTGTGAATTTTCATGTCTAACTTGAACACAGTGGGCTACATCAAAACCACTCTCATGCTTATTTCTGTTGTGCTCCTATTTTAGTAATTAATGCATTCACATTCATACATATACAACATAGTTTTATATATATATACATGTGCATATGCATATGCATATACATATTTAATTCACATATTCATTTCAGTATTAATATATTCCTCACAATACATATAATGCAATCTAAAAAAAATCATAAATGGCACAGCAAAAACACAGCTATAATATGTGAAGGCAAATATGGCATGGCAAATCAGCCTAAAAAATAGACTTGATACTAATGCATGAAATACTTGAAGAGCTGCATTCAAATTATATTTTCTGTCTCAGTCTTGTTTGAATTTACAACAACCTTCTTGGAATAAATCTGCTGTCTACTGTGATTCTAGATGCTTAAAATATCAAAACAAAATTTGACTGTTAAAATATTTACAACTTTTTTTCATTTGCCACATTTAGTTTAGTTTAGTCTAGTTCTATCGTTGCAGTTTGCTAAGACACAAAATACATAAAAAAGAAAAAATTACACTTTCACTTTTATTTGTCTACCATACTTCATAATCAAATTTTTAAAAAGTACCAACAAATTAGACGGTTACAATTAAATACTGAACTAACACTTATTATGAGTACAGTATTCGCAATTGTCTTTCAGTTTCTTTTTGTTGCACCTTATTRTATGTTTGCCCCAAGAAACTAAAATATAGACCTTACTATTCACATTGTCTATCAAAATGTGAAATATCTTCTCCTAAATTCTAATGGTTAAATACGATAGGCATTAATTTAATTAGTAATCACTGTTTTCATGCCATAGATGTCAGTAAACTGCAAAATTGCAGGATTATAGCTTCTAAAGTATTTTTCTTTTTTTCGTGTCAGAAATTGCATGAAATTGCAATTTCTTGGTAGATGTTGTGTTCATGATGAAAGTATGAAGGTAAGGAAAAATATATCACTGTACTTTTCTCTTATTAGCACTTTCCTGTTCAAAAGTTTGCTAATGAGTCCAGAAAAAAAAAAACAAACTAAATATGTATGAGGTTATATGCTTTCAACTTTACAGCAAATCTCATTTCCTGAAA
Organism: Cardinalis cardinalis; assembly: GCA_014549065.1. Classification (NCBI taxonomy): domain Eukaryota; kingdom Metazoa; phylum Chordata; class Aves; order Passeriformes; family Cardinalidae; genus Cardinalis; species Cardinalis cardinalis. The sequence continues at coordinate 6,798,775 of JACDOX010000031.1, forward strand.
TATTACAGTAACTAGTCAGGTAACCACTTACCCATTTTCACTTTTGCTTTGTAAAAGAAAGTCTTATTAAAAGCATATACTGTACTTTAAATTGTAGAATTGTTTTTCCCACAGAATTACTGTTTCTAAATCCAAATTGCCAAAGACTGCTCTATGAGCCTCTTCCAACTGTCTGACTTATTTTTTTTCTTGTTTTTGTTTCTCCTTTATAAATTGGAAAGGATGCGGAGAAAATGCATTCCTATTCAAATGAATCTGTTTCTACATAATAAAACAAATGCTGCAATGTGATCCCTTTCAGGCAAACAGCTCAGGAAAGCAACTGCAAGCTTTTTCTTACTTCACTGCTATGCTTTATTGCTGAAGTAAAACACTTCAGGGAGGTATTAAATATGCATGCTATTCTTTTTTCTAATTTTAGTGTGAGAATTACCTTCGGAACTGTGTTTATATAGTATGCAGAATACAGCAGATCTGTGGCAGAGTTAAGAAACCCATGAGGAGGTATCAAAGTTTATGCATCTTACTTCAAATTAAATCTCTGCATCAGCAGGGTATTTTCATCTTATCTTTAATAGAGGCAAGGAGATGGGTTGAAAAATGTCCTAGGTGCCTTGTGCTTCGTTGTCATTTTTATCCTTCCCTCTCTAAAACTAAAGAGATCCATTAAAACTATTCATGATAAGCTCTAAAATGTTATTTGCTATCATTTGTTTTTACAGTTCTGTGAGATATTTTGCTTTTTCTAGGAATTTTGGGTCATAATAATTTTAAGTATAAGCATCAGCTGAAAATGCTATATCTTAGAAAACTGCATTTTTGAGTATTTAAGCTTTCATTTTGGAACTAAAATCTTCAGTCTGAAGTCAATTTATATTTCCCTAGGACTTGGTATTTTGTGGGGTTAATTTACAACAGTCGTCCAATTCCTTTTCTAATGATATATTGACTACTTACTTTTTATTTTAATTTGGAAGATAAAAGTAATATAATYTTAAAAAAWTAATCTGAAAGCAAGACAATTAATTCAGGTAAGTATATAAGCACCTTCTTCAAACTGATTACTTAATTTGAGTGCCCTCAAAGTCAGTGGGGGTTAAGGACCTCCTTGAAGTTAAATGTGTATTAATATGCCTAGGCATAATGTCTACAATTCCATATTCGGAGGGATGGAACATTCATTTGCTAATTTGATGGCATGGCAGGACTGTGGTGAAATGAGAGCCAGTAAATTCAATGCAACGCAGCTCCATGASTTGCTAAAAATGTTTAACTAGGTTGTAGGATACTAATGATTAAGCTTTTGTTTCTAGTCACGGACAACTTTGAGAAAATAAATATTTCACTACTCAGTTAAGTGCTCTGAATTGTTAGTTATTTTTGTGATAATGCAACAAGAAATACCTCCACTAATCATCAAGTGCAACTGAATGTTGCATTGAAGGTTCTGCTTACATCTCTGTACATAAAGGCTAAGTGATAAAATACCTAATGGTCATCTCCCTCGAAGGCCTGATCTAAATTCAATTAAAATAATTAGAAAACTTTCCACTTACTTCAATTACCATAGAAACATTSTTTTTCAGCTTTTACTCACACAGTGTTCCCAGGGGACTCAGTATGAGTTCTATAAGGCCAAAACCTAGATAAAAATGTAGTGACTTGGGCAGCAGACTTATTAGAGTAATTGAATGTATTTTCTCATTTTTTCATTACAATAGTCTTCCATTACGTCCCTTCATAATTTTGTGTACAAACACAGGAAGTGGGATGTTGCTTTCCCGTTGGGGAAAGCACAGTGACCTGGTTTCAAAGCATAGCACGGTGACCCCCAAACCTCCCTGGGGCCACTCGGGCCAGTTACASGCAGACGCCAATGTGGTGGAYGGTAAAAGGCCTTTATTATCTCATCTCGAGGGGTTATATAGACTGAGGGTCCTTCTACGTCAGATGGGACCATATCTTCCCTTCTAAGGTTAGCAAAGGAGTGGAAAACTACCAGGCTTTTGGTGTTAGAGGGGGCTACAGGCTTGGCTACATTCCAAGGGTGATCCTTATCTCAGGAGGTGAGGGGGGGGGACATTCCTGTAACTTTCCGTGACAGCCCGAAATCTTCCGAACGTTTCCCTATCTGCTGCAGTGGGAATATGTGAGATACACTAAATGTGAAACAGCATAATCAAATATGGAAGTACCACATGACTGCATTAGTAAGAGAAATGCAGGTCATTTTTTAGCACTCATTCCCAGAAAAGTAAGATTTATATTCAAATACTTGTCAGGTAGAAGAGGAAATGTTTGTAAAGTCTTGGATGAATGCCCTAATTATTTTGTAAATGGCTACCATGATGGAACACTAATTTTGGTTCAAAAAATTTTGTCTTTTGTACCTGTTCTTTCTGCTTGTTTTGTGTTCTAGGTGTGTTCCACAAAGTATATCTTCATTTGAACACTAGAACTAGTTGAAAAAAAGCAATTGTTTCAATTTAAAATGTCACTAATGTTTCACAAATCTGAACGATTTTGCTGAATGTTTGAAACCACTTCTATCTGCCTATAGAAATAGCAGTAAAGTATTCTGGTTTTATAACCAGTAATTGGAAGAGTGGAGCTATGATAATTCTGGACTGCGAGTGGCCTACAAATCTTCCCTTTTCCATGTGATTAAATTYGATCTGGCCTAGGGCTGTGTTAAGCCAAAGCTCTTACTGTGTAAGGACTATTCGGTTGTACACACAGAAATAATCTGTGGTCGCAGCCAAAATGAAAATAAAATCCTGACGATAAACAAGATAAAATACACTAATTGTCCTTGGTTTGCATTACTGATTAGCTTAAACAAAGAAAAAGGTCATAAAATTGGATTTTATTCTCCACACCTTTGAAAAATATATAAGCAAACAAAGCACAGTCATCAGCATAGTTCATTTAGAACCAATTACATATCCATTATGGAAAAGACGTTTACTAYGCTAAAGTGAATAATGCTTGGGTTTTATGAGATTAAATTCATTAGAAGACTGGTCACAGGTATGTCCCTGCATCACAATATTTTTAAAAGTGAAAGAAGTCTCTCTATGCTATTTATTTATATATGCTTCTAATTTGTAAGTGATATAAGTAAGTATTTGTAAGTCTATAAAATATAGTATTTGTAAGTCTATAAAATATAGTTTGTATACTAAAATGCATGCATATTACAGATGTAGTTGACATACATTTATATACAGTCTATGTTTAGATGGTTGTGTGCATTTGCATATGTTATACGTGTTTGTGGGATCCAAATGGTGAAAACAGTTACTAGGCTTCTATATTTAGCCTGATATTTAAAAAAAAAAAGTATTGGTTTGCAAACAGGATTCTTTGTGTGAAGGTATGAAAAAGAGATGTAAAAAAAATCCCAGATTTCAGCACTTCTCAAATATGTCAATTATTGACAGGGTACAGAAAACCAAACCCAGTAGCTATACAAAAGCTTCACATCTACTCTGGAAGAATTTGTTTATACATATGAATATTTTCATTTAGGAATTAAACAAATTTAAACTATTATTTTTCTTTTCAGAATGGGACTAGAATTTCTAGAGGTGTGAGGTGTCCTCTTATGGAATTAAAAGCTGGGAGAAGTAGCTTCCTACCTACTCATATCTTTTGAATTATATGCAGTGATGACAAAAGACAGCTATCTAATTAGGTCCATTTCATAAACTGATGAGGTTCAGACACATTTTCAAAATCATTCTATAGCAATACTCATGTAATTTCTACTGTTTTTCTCCCTTTTTTTTGATTGCTCTGTGATGTACAGCTTAGAGTTTTTTTTAAACTACTTGAAGTTTATAGATAAGGTACTCCCTCAAATTCTGTAGGTTACAGACTTTAGAAGACATCAAGTCTGATTTATCTGCTTCTGTTCATGAGTCACTGTTCTTAAATGTAAGATGGATTCTTCTCATTTTGTAGGCAAATATAATTTTTTTTCAGTAGTTAAAGTAAACTTCTCAATATGTCATCTTGACTGATGTCTCATTGTGAAGTCTTTGTTCATTGATTCAGAACCTATCTCAGAAATCGATTTTAAATATATAGTGATAAGATTCAAGTCTGCATTCATATTTGGCCACTTCTTAACCAGGAGTACATTGACTTGAAAAGAATGAAGCAACTAAAGYAGCCAGAGAATTAAGCTGATTTGATTTAAGATAAGCAGAGATTAAAAGAAAGTTAGCATTCACAGATTTGCTAAAAGGGAGCAAAAAAGCTGCATGATAATCCCCTGGCTATCACTCAAAGAGGTACATACCAGAGATAGAAACGTAAAGAATCACAGGAAAATTGTATAAGTAGAAGGAAAAAAATATAATAAAGTAAAAACTTAAAGTTGATATGAAAATCAGAAATTTCCAAGTCTTCAATCTGATATATTAGACTGCAATTGTATTGGGGAAATGCTATATTAGTGGGATTACATAAGTCAAATAGGAAAAAAAGCATAAATACATGAGACAACTCTGTGCAGATGTGAAAGGCACCAAAAAAGGGTATTTAGAACCAAAGCTCTCATAATATCTTAAATTCATGACACAAATACTAGATAAGGAGGAAGAATGAAGCCAAACCGAAGTATACGTTAAGGCTGAATCAAGTAAGAAATATGGAGTGATTAAATTGTCTTGCAATTATAAAGAAGAGGACAAAATTGTTGATGTCATGGAGTTCAATCAAGAAAAATACCCCATAATTAGAATTCACTCCCAATTTGGTGTCACACAGCATTTGAGTTTGCCTATGTTCTAGCACTGCTTTACCCTGACATTCATTACTTACTCATCTTCTTAGCCTGGATGCTCCCTTGCCAGTGGCATTTTAATTTGTCATGCCTGCTTACAAGTGCCTGTTTTGGAGGAAAAGGTTCTTCTCTTCTCAAATATAACTCAGATGAATGATCCAAGACTACCAAGAAACCCCAAAACCTACATGTATTTGACACTGTCAAGTTTGTGTAAATGTCATGTCTCATTTGATAGGAGTGATGTAGCTTAAGAATGAAGTAGGAATTTGTAAACTTGGTTTTTTGACCCTGTCTGATAGAATGACTTTGAACTCATCTCCTGGAACACTTCAGTGACAAGCAGTCGGAGGGGTATCCTCAGTAGGAGATCTTATATTTTCTGAAGACTGGTCACTGTGCTGTTGTGGATGGGCTTGTAATGGAGTTAGGAGGAATGCAAACTGACCTTATCCAACAGCTAGGGCCCAGAGAGAGAGATGGAACTATTTGTAGAGAGATTACAATAAAAAATGGTGGGTTCAGGTGCTATTTTCAGCTTCTGTTGTGATCCATTTTGGGGGTTTGGGATTTTTTCTATTAGAAAGAAAAATCCCTTTTGATTAAGTCTTATCCTTTGAAGGTGATGAGAAAAACTGATTCAGGCAAGTGAACATGATGTTTATGCCTATCATTTCTTATCAGGTCTTATTTGGAAATTAGAATATAGTTTTCACTACTTCTGTAGGGAATTTAATTACTCCTATTCTTTCAGGTATCTAAATTTCTGCTACAAGAGTGCACCTAAATGAGAAGGTCTGTGTTCTACCTGCAGTAGTATTTCATTAACCGAAGGAACTGAGGTAAATACACATGCACACATATTAATTTAATAAATTTGTAATCATTGCTTGAGCTGAAAATGCATTAATACATGACACATACATTGACATGTATCAAAACTTGAAAATCAAAAAACCAGCCACATTTTAAATCACATTTAATTTGGTCATATTCTGTCAGACAGAAAATAAATTTGTCTCTATGAAACAGAGAAGATGATATTTTTGTCTGTTCTTAAATTACCTCACAAATGAGTTGAGTAAAAACTGAAGGACAACAGGTGTAGTAGAGAAAGAGATTATGGAAATTAAAAAAAAAAAGCCTCTTAGTTGTCTTCCATCTTTTTACTAAGTTTATAGAAAGGCCTGTTGTTTGAAAAGGAATTATTCATTTCTGGAATTGAAGAAAATAAAGGTTTTATCCCATTTTAGATCCTTTTCTTAATTCTGTTAATCTACTTGTATTCTCATTCCGATCTTTTTTAATCAGTAAAGATTCTGGCAACATACTGGTTTAGTTATGATATTGGTTGATTATCTTCAATTGATAAGGAAGAAAACCAGTACACCTTACATGTTTAAAGGGAATACAAAAGCTACCACACTATGTAAACTATACACTGTGTAAAATAGTGTACCATACTATGTATCTACCATACTATGTGAAATAGCCATATATACACACAGAAGTGTTCAGGTTTTGGGAATAGGACTAGTCATTTTTCTTATGGCTGAGAAATGAGCAGAATCCTTTGGTCCATTTAAAAACTGGTTTAGTCAAAGAATTAGTTCATACTATTTAGCATCTGGCCTATTTTATGTCTTCTCATGAAGCTCAGGGGCTGCAAGYCTGGAATCTATGGTAGTACTTGGTAATGTGTAAAGTGCCAACACTTTCCTACCATAGTTCTTACTCCTCAAGTCTTTTGGATGCACATGATACGCACAGGAAAATCTTCTTGGACGTTTTGTAGCTTCTTGTAGCAATATTGACAGCTTCCTTATCAGTTCAACATTTACTTTCTTTTTTTCTGGAACTTTTGGAGAAGTTCAAGCTAAACAAATAAATAAGAAAAAACCCTGATATGATTCTGGCCAATCTAATTGTGTGAGAAAACTTCCTCAGTAGCTTACTGCTTATGGTATGACAATTCCTTCAGCCTTGCTAAAYAGTGGTTTAGCAAGGTTGAAGTGCATGGATTGCTGCTGATTCTGCAAGCCTTAGTTTTGTCTAATATCAGGAGTGACTTGTCTCATAAGTTCATCTGCTCATTGCAATCTGTGGCTTTTTTAACTTTCTGTATTTTTTTTTTCTGACAAGGTTTTTGTAGCAGGTGGATGGGATACAAAGGTGGTTTCTGGTGAGAAGACACCAGAAACTTCTGTGTTCCAGAGACTGCTCCAGCTGGCTCCAAGATGGACCTGCTGCCAAATCTGCTGTTACAGAACGTCTGCCATAACATATTTAAGAAATGGTGAAAAACACTGTGTACCAGCACCTGGGAGAGAGGAGTGAGAATATGTGAAAACAAGGTCACTGAAGACAGAGAATGAGGAAGTGCTCCAGGTGCTGGAGCAGAGTTCTCCCTGTCCTCATCTCAACAACTTTTAGCTAATTTTCTCCGTCCTATTGATGGAGCAGGATTAATAGAGCTGCTTGTTGGACACCTGGCAGCCAGCCAACGGCAACCCATCACACTTTTCTCATAAAGTACCAGTTGGGAAAGTCAGTTACTTACTTGGCTAGGGTCAAACTCATCCCCCAAGAGTATATCTTGGTAAAACACATCTATGAATATATTATACTTAAAACAAAACAATGTCTTACTTCATAGAACCCAATCCCAAACTGGCTTTGAATATAGAAAATGTATAAGGTATAGAAATTAAATCTTAGCTACATATAAATGTGTAAATGGGTTTGTTGTTTTTGTGTGTGTGCACGTTTCCAGTTCTTTTTTGGTGCTCTCTGTGCCAACAGGAGGAAAAGATGAAGCCCGGAGTCAAAGACTTAGAGAAGCATAGATAAGTATACAGAAGGACAGGAATTAAAAGCAAAGGTGAAAATTTCTGGTGTGTTTTTTCTACATGGTGAAACTTAGTTGCAACAGTAACTATTTCAAATATTTCAGGTCCCTGGGAAGTAGGTGTCAAGTGATAATTCTGAAATATGAACTGCTAGAGACCACTCTGACCAGAAGTATTTTCTCTTGAAGAAAGAACCATTTTTTGTCAATTTAAATGTTGTTACAGCACAAAAAAAATATCAAATGTAGTACTAATCACAAATACTCCAAGTAGAAATTCCTAAGGTGGAATTAATGTCACAATAATATGTCTTTCTGTTTATATTTTGCCCTTTAAGGTATATAGTAGTCCTAACTCCATAGTTCACAGAGCATAACTCCTCTGAATTAATGTATTTTGTCCTTGAATTCTTCTTGATATATCTGTCATATCTGAAAAAGTTTCAGAAGCTGCTCATCAGGATGAATTATTTATAAATATACCTTATGAATATAATCCCAATATTACCCGGTGGGACGTGCCTGGGCTCTTCTGGCCCTTGCTGCTTGGCCAGAGGCAGCAGCTGTGGTGTTTCACCTCAGAGACACCCCTGGCTGGCTGTATGATGCAGCTGGGCATTGGAACAAGTCCAGGCAAGGTTAGAAACTCAGTTTACCTCTGGTGGAAAGCGTTCAGGTGATGGTAAAGAGGAAAAGAAGAGGATTCTGACATAGAGTTTAATCCAGAGTTTTATTCCAGGATGACAGACCTCAGAATCTTGTAACAGCTACGCACAGAATCCCAACCGCATGGTCTAGTTGTCTTTTTAAGCTCGTGAGGAGGGGGAGAGAAGGGATAGGYGAGCCACCAACCAGGTGGGAGGAGGGGAAGGCTCAGGGGACAATGACACTTGGATGAGCCAATGACCCCAGAGCTGAGGGGCATCTTTTGAACTGCACCAACCAGACAATGCCCTTGCTGGAATGTTAAGATTGAGGGACAGCACTTAGCAAGGGGGCAAGGGGGAGGGGAAGGGAAAAGGTTGGCACACCTGGGAGGGAATGGGACAGCTGAAAGAGGATATTGCAACACACTGCAACAATACCTAACATTTTGAAAAACAGATGTGAAGTCCTTGAGGTGAGAATCACATGAAATTAATGAAACAGTGTAGTATTATTGGTGAATATTGATTGATTACTTATGAAATGAAAAGCTGATCAATACTTTGAAAAAGGATAATTGAATTTCAGCTTCCTATACCCATGTTTATACTCTATTAATCTATCATTCAGCACCTGGTGCTACTGTTATTTCATTAAAACTTGTGCAAAATCTGGAAGGTCATGTCAGTGACAGAGTTTTGACTGTCCCCATGCTGCTGATTACTTTTTAGGTTCTGTTTAATTCTCTCTTGTTTTCAAGAAAATCATGTGTGCCTGCAAATGATGTGTAATGTTTGTCATTTCTGGATGAATGCACTTAATTATCTCTAAAAATCATTTAATCAACAGATGTCTCCTCCTCCTTCCTTTGTGCTAATCATTCTCTATATTCGTGAAACTTTTTTTTTTTTCTCTTGAGTCCTTGTGTTCCCTTTTTTCTTAGCTCTAAAGGATTTATCCTTCAGGGCAAAGCTCTTTCTCAAAACCAAAAATTGTGTAGCTGCTTAAAGCACACCATAAAAGCTTGGCAAASATTCCCTGGTGTACGTTTGAATACAGCCACGAGATCTGTCCAGACAGCTTAAAAGAAAAAGTAGACAAAAAAAGAATCATATAATTTTAGTAATTGCTACAGTGTGTTGTAATGACTATTGCTTCAAAATACTCTATGGTACTAATAGCACTACACTATGAAAGAAATGAAAATCTTTCAGGGTCCACAAATCAGAAGTGTACAAAGGAGAAATTACCCTCATAAGGTTAATACCACAATAGGGGGCTGTGTTTTCTGGTAAATCTTAATGATAATATGACTAAAATATTTAGAATCATCCTCCAAACTGGAAATATAAATAAAAAACATTACCTTTGCAAAATGACTGTTAATATTTGTTTTATTGAAGCATAACTTTTAAAGCGCTGATACTGCAGTATTTTAATCTATTGCTATTATAGTACCTGTGAAAATAATATAAGTACCAATTATGAAAAATGGGTGTATATTATTTGTGTAGTATGAAAAAAAACCTAAGAAAATTCTGCTTTTGTGCTTGAAAGAAGCATAAACCTTTAACATGACCACTTGGGTCATAAGAAACTCRAGAAAACAGTTACCTAACATTGCTTAAAAGGATGCAATTCTCCAATTTGAAAGAATTATTTTCATGCTCATGGCCAAATATAAAGCTGAAATGAGGATCAGTCTGAAAGACAAAACAATGACACAGTTTTCAAAACTACATTTTTTTTAGTCTCTTAATTCACAGAAATGCCCTATAGGCTTGTTGACACAAAATTCAGTCTCTTAAAGAAATACAGACTTTATGTTACAAAAATATAATTTTTTGACCCAACATGGTAACAAGTGTTTTTCAGCCCCATGAACAATAGGATTGCTCCACCTTTTTTCTTTTTTTTAAACTCTAGTGTGTCATTTATCCATTTCTATAAATCCATCTAACAGCCTTATGCACTCCTATCAATGAGAACTTCAGACAACTTGTTATCTTARTATGTGTAGGCTTTTTTTGTCCTAGACCCTTCATTCTAGTATATTATGGGAGAGAATTCTTTTTCATATCTATTTATTTTAGTATTAGTCCTACTTATAACTATATTATTATTGCCTGTGGTGCCTAAAAATATTTGCTGCAATTCAAAGCATTACATGGCACATATTGAGACAATTGCAAATTCTCTACAGAGATGACATTGTAAATATAGGATAGGTGCATATAATGTTTGTTAAGAGGTAGGTAATTCATAGGATAAAGAAAATGCAAGCATTTTTACACCATTACAAATTACTCTGTGGAGTTAGTCTCCCATCATAGTCAATACGAAGAAATAGGTACTCTAAGATTGCCTACATGATTTATAGGTCTAAAACAAATAAGACATAATGCAACATATACATGGCTATTTTCCTTCATTAAGTACAAGAGGATGGCAGAGATACCACCTCTCACAGAGACTTCAACAGTGTGCCCATTGTAAATTGCATKAAATAAATCCAAGCCGCAAAAGAATTAAGCTGTTCTTAAGGACATTGTGGATGTTTCTACAGTAAAAATATCTATTGAGGAAAAGGTAAAAATAACATCATTTAGCATGGCATTGCTTAAATATTTTTATATTTTGCATAATGTTTCTAGTAAAAAAATACCTGTATCATAATCTCTATAGTAAATTCAGACCTGGACTACACTTAATAATTTTGCTAGTACAGGCATTTTGGAGCAAAACATCTGAGCTATTAAAACCAGATATGTTGTTGGTTAAACTAATATTACAAAGGGAAATTGTCCAAATTTGTTAATATAAAAAATTCCTTTTTGATATACCATTCTGTACACATGGGTTCTGCTCATATTGCTGTGATGACTATGGTTATTATGACAGGCTGTGGAATATTTAAGCCTTTCAGGGAAACTATTGCCAAAATCATAAAGGAAATATCATTTGCATGGGTCCCAAGTTCCCCAAACACAGTCCTGTTAAAGAGTCAGTTTGAAAGATAGACTAGTGATAAATAACCTTAAATACAAATGTTATCCCTTAAGGAACAATGGCTGCTAACAAAGAATGGATGCAATATATTCATAATGTATTGCAATTTCTGTCTGATATGTTAGTCTTCAGGACAATAAAATCCCCAAGATTTCCATTATTAACTCTTTGTTTGGTAACAAAAATGCTATCAGAGGCAGAGTTTAAATTAGTCTGTATTAATAGGACTATTGTTCATTTACCTATTGAAACATTAGACAAATTACATTATCCAAGCTTTTTAGTCTTTTTTAATGGATCCTAGGGAACTATCACACCTAGAAAACTCTAATTATTAAAAATTATTGAAAAGAACAGCTAYCTTCCCACTAAGCAGTGGGAACTTGTAAGATTATTCTTGTCATCACTCACCAGTTTTTCACCAGTTAAATATTCTGTGTACAGTATTCTCATCTACCCTTTTACACAGTCAACAGAGAAATAATATAATTTTTACAGAATGTAGATCATCAGCCTAMGAAGAAATGTAGGATCAATAGAGAGGAGAAAACTGTCTTCTTGTACTTAATCTCCTAACTAAGTTGTACTTTTTGTAGTGATCTTAACAGTTTCTCACAATGTAAGAAAGGTTTGGGGCCCTTCTGAACAGCTTTTAATTGAAGCTGGTTGCAGATCTTGTTCCTCAGGTATTTGTACTGAATGTAAGTCTACAAGCACACTTGAGAAAACATTTCTCTGTCTCTGCTGTCGAGGTTGAAGTACTTGCAAGAAGAAATTGGGGAGAAAAATGATCAAAGAAAGTATAACTTTAATTTACTGATGAAAACATGGTTACATGAGGAAGGGGAACCTTACATCTGGCTGTATTAATTGTTGACTAATTTAACATTTACAAACTGATTCCGTGGGATTTATTAAAATTACAGCAGTGACCTAATTATAGTCTAAGAGGGTAACATTCATCCTATATATGCTATAGGGTGTTTAATTCAATGTGCACACATAAAGATGAGTGCACATAAATGTACCAAGTTATACCTGTTAAAAATCCACCTCAAGTTCATGAAATACATTTAATGTCTTTGCATTTCTCAATGAACGGATGTTGAGCCCTAAGAGTAGGTATATCAGCCCAGGCCACATCATTAACTTTCAGTGATAGTCCTTGAAACCTTGCAAACCTGAGAATCTGATTGTATATTGCTCAGAGGGAGGTGATGGACACAGCCTGTTGATGTCCAGGAGAGCTCAAACAACCTCACTCAGGATCACAATTTATAGGGTCTCAAGATGTTTGTCAATTCTGTTCTGACCAAAATCCTAGTAAGTAACTACTAGATTTTTTTAGAAGTCCAGTAATGACGGTACCATTCCACTTGGGCTACAATTCAGGTAAGTAATATTCCAACACTGTCAGGTGATGAGTGATTATTTCCCATTCTCCTCCTTGGTCAGGAAGCAGAAGTTTCTGGCATGGCAATTCCAGTCCCACTTTAGCTATGTGAGAGTTTCTGCTACTGTCAAAGGACACTTCACTGCCCAGCTCAGTGCRCACAGGCCAATGGCTAACAGGAATTCCTGAAATCATGGAATGGTCCAAAGAACGAGAGCAGTGTAGGCACCACCACAGATGTACACACATGGAGACATGGGCACACACAGCAGACAAGGACACAGCCACAACTGGGGCTCCACAGATGTCCACAGACAAGGCACTATCTCCAGCAGCCCTCACATTCAAGAGTCCCACAGATACTGTGTCTCCTCATCTTCTTGACTGGTGCTCACAGCCCCAGTCTGAGTCCAGCACTGGCACCCTCATGTCAGTTCCCCAAGAGCTGACGCTGAGTCCTTGAAGCACTGGCACGTATGGCATAGAGAGTGAGATTATGCAGAGGCCATTAAGAAAGGATGTAATAAAGCAGGACAGACTGCMGAGATCAGGTACATAGCTCAGCCAGACAGGCGCACTGAAGGGCCCTGTTTTGCACTCAGCTGTGCCTTTTCTAAGTTTTCCTCTCCCTGTTTTTTTCAGAGTACATTCTGGGTTTTCAGAGACAGAAGGAAAAGAAAATGCATAGGGGTTTATGGAAAAGATGGAGAGACACTTTATACTGTAGCGACATGTCTGTAGTGACAGAACAGGGTAATGACTTCAAAGTGAAAGCAGGTAGGTTTACAAGGAGCATGGTGACGCACTAGTATAGGTTGTCGAGGGAAGTTATGCATGGCCTGTCACTGGCCATATTCAAAGTCAGCTTGAGTGACTTTGAGAAAAATRGTCCAGTGAAAGATGTCCCTGCATTTAGCAGAGGGCTAGGACTAGATGGTCTCTAAAGGGCCCTTCCAGCTAAAAACATTGTCCAATTCTGTGATTCTGTGAGCTTAATATTCCAACTAGAACAGTAAGATGTAAAGAACCAGAAAATTCATAATGACTTTACACCAGCAATTTTAAGTAGACTTTTAAAATAATTTGTTTAATTTTATATGAAGAGATATGARCTGTGCAGAATTAATTCTGAAGGTAAAAGCTAGTCTAAACTCTACTTCATGAACCTTTTACTAATATCTATACTATTAGCAGTTGTTACAGTGCTAGAAACATGTTTTTGTTCATCCTTATTTCCAAAATCCATGAATTTTTTGTCCAATTATTAAGCGATTGAATTATGCCTTTTCATGACATTTAAGTAATCTCTGAACAGAAGTTTTAGCCTTCCTTTTCTAGGCCTCTGAAACTTTGATCCTCCTAGAACTGTGGTCTGTTCACATTATGTGAGGACAGTAATTGTGAAAATGTCTTTTTTATGTTAGTTTGCATTCACCTTGGAATTATTTCACAAAGGTACAAACAATTACACTTGTTGAAAATTTATGGAGAATTGAGCCCAACTGATTTCATTTACGTTTTGTGATGCAAGTGAGTATACCACACAGAGTGCAAGACAATTGACTTGAACAGCAAATGYTTGTCCAGGTTTCATAGAATACGTAACAAAGTATATTTTTTTCTGTTTTCCTGCCTTCCCTAGCTATGCATGTAAAGAGGAATGGAATAAGGAATTTAATGCTGGGTTTTCTCTGTATTATTAAAGCAAGGAAGAAAAAAAAGCAGAAGAAATATAATCTCTTGTGTCATTCATATGAGATATCAGTGAAAGAAATGCAGGTCTAATTCTAATTCAAATTGTATACTGCCTTGAAAATTTTTGGTCCCCATCCTGAATCTTTTGTATTCATTTTTGGAACTGAGAACATTATCCTCAGTTGTGCAATAGAAACAATTTGTTCCAGGGTCCTTAGCCACTAATGTTCCAGAAACAAGACGAACTACAAAGCAATTCTCCCAATACGTTTATCAGAACAATGTGATACAAGCCCAAGTGCAATAGAAGCAACAAAGCACTGATGATATTTCTAAAGCACGACTTAATTAAGTTGTTGTTCATGCAGTAAACACAGCATCAGATTCCCAGGCCTGTCCTACTGTGTTGAGGGACTTAAGAGTTGCATAGCAGACATTGGAAACAAGGACATGCTTCAGGCATAATGAAGAAATCTTGAGGGGGAAAAGAAATCCATGCAAACGAGGAAACAAAGGGAACCCATGACAGATAATTTAGTACAAGATACTGGATCAAAAGTAGCTTTTTATTTCTTTTCATGCAAATGAAATTTCTAAGGAAAATTACTGAAATAAAAATGAGAGGAATGAATATTCTATACCAAGAGAAAGACACAAACAATAATAATCAAATAAAAAATGTGAATAAAAGTGAACTAGGTTATACTAAGCCTTTAATTTACACTAAAATAAAATAAAACTTTCAGTGACAAGTGGTATTCCTCAGGGACTGATCCATATTGAGACCAGTATTATTTAATATTTTCACAAATTACATAGAGGTATTGAGTGTACGCTCAGCAAATTTGAAGATGACACCCAAATGAGTGACCCTGTTGACACACTTGAAGGATAGGATGCCATCCAGAGGGACCTGGACGAGCCTGAGAAGTGGGTGCACTGGGGGGGACCTCATGCAGTTTAATAGGACCAAGCACAAGGTGCTGCACCTGAGCTGAGGCAACCCCTCGTATCAACATAGGCTGGAAAGGAACAGATGGAGAGCAGCCCTGCTGAGGACTTGAGTGCTGCTGGATGAGAGGCTGGACATGACCCAGCAATGGTGCTCATAGCCCAGAAAGCCAAACTTGTCCTGGGCTGCAACAAAAGCTGTGTGGGCAGCAGGGAGAGGAAGGGGATTCTGCTCTGCTCTGGGGAGACCTCACCTGCAGTGCTGCATCCAGCTCTGGGGTCCCAGCACAGGAAAGACATGGACCTGTAGGAGCAAGTCCAGCAGAGGACTGACGCTGAGATTAGCTCTGTTAGTTGGAGTACAGTGCTAATTATGTCAGAGTCACGGGTTTGATCACTGGTCAGGGTGCTTGCTTAAGAGTTAGACCCAATGATCCTTGTGGGGCCCTTCCAATCCAGAATATTCTGTGATTAGAGGGATGGAGCATGTCTCCTATAAAGGAAGGCTGAGAGAATTAGGATTGTTCAGCCTGGAGAAGAGAAGGATTTGTCATGACCTAATTGTGGCCTCCCAGTAGCTGAAGGGGTCYTACAAGAAAGATGGCAAGGGACTTTTTACGAAGGCAGGCAGTGATAGAAATAATGTTTTTGAAATTAAAGATAAAAGGTTTAGATGAGATATTAGGGAGAGATTCTTTAAGTTCAGGGTAGCAAGACGCTCGAACACGTTGGCCAAAGAAGTAGTGGCTGCCTAGGAATGTTCAAGGCCAGGTTGGATAGAGCTCTGATCTAGTTGAAGATGCTCCTGATCACTGCAAGGGTATGGACTAGAAGATCATTAAAGACCCTTTCCAGCCCAAATTTTTCGATTTTTAATGGAAATACGAATGATAATTTTTTTTTGCTCTTATAAGGACTAAGAATGGTACATTGGAAGAAAAGTATTTGTAAATATTTCTCAGCTTCCAGGCTTACCTGAGTATAAAAGCTGTCATGGCTCTTTCTGCAACACTTTCAGAAGGTACAGATATGACTTGCTGTCCCTGAACAGTGAGGCTAAGGACTGACAATTTCTGGCTTATGTGATTAGGTAGAAAACCAAGCACAAGTATTTCTGCCCATGCTTCATTTCCTAACTAGGGATGCTGTGGATGAATGACCTTCTTCATTATCTGAAGGAGATAAGTATCAGAACAGCTGGCTTTAGAAAGAACATTTACTATTATTATTATTATTATTATTATTATTATTATTATTATTATTATTATTATTATTGTTGTTGTTGTTGTTATTATTATTATTATTATTATTATTATTATTATTATTATTATTATTATTATTATTGTTGTTGTTGTTGTTATTATTATTATTATTATTATTACTATTATTATTATTACTATTATTATTATTATTATTATCATCATCATCATCATTATTACTCTTACTAATTATTTACTCTCTGACATCTTAAAGCATTTGATTGCATGGAAACATCACTTAATAATTCTGTGGGTTGTATCTTTCATCTGATGCAGTGATGGAAGTGGTGTATGATAAATGAATTGCATTTTTTCATTGAAAAAATTAGGTTGAAATTTGGAATGTAGAATTGTTAAAATTCAAAATTTTTTAAAATATGTGCTTGATATTTCCCTAATGTTATTTTTCATCTATATAAACATTTGGGTTTTTTTTCCCTTTTTTATTTTCCTTGCCCCCCTTGTGTATTTGCAAATTGATTTTTGATATAATGTTTCTATATGATGTATAAAAAAATTCCATTTACAATGTTTCAGGAAATAATGAGCATACTGTATTTATAAAGCACTGAATAGAATCTTGTATTTTAAAATTATTTTCTTTTTTAGTATTGCTTTACCAAGTAGATCYGTAAGCCCTGAAACGAACAAAAAAGTGTCCTATGCACTCATCAAACCACTAGCAGAGATTTATAAATTTATGTGTAATGTTAGCATCAAGGTTTTTTGGGTTCAAACCACAATGAAGAGGGACATGCAGTCACACAGTTGGACGTGTAAGCACATCTGTACCCCAATTCAGCAAGCTGCATTATAAGCTCRTAAGTCCAAGTATTCTAGATATGCACCTGAAGAAAAAGACTTGATTCTCTGATACAGGAGTCTGTAATAAATGCTAAAAAATAAGTGTGCATTTGCAGCTTGTACAATTTCAATATTAAACCATTTAGATATTAAACAATGAAAAAAATAAAGTTTAAATTTTTAAGTTTACTTTTAGATTTAAGTGGTTTTTTGAGACAGATTTTATTCTTCTAGGTGTTTTGTATATGTATTAAATAAGATACATTATGGAAAGTCCTTATCTGGGGAACAGTATCATCCTAAATATACCAGTCTTTGTAATATCTCTAAGARCTCTGCAATATTGAATCATAATGAATAGCATTTCTAACAACAATATGTTTAATAACCACATTGTTTTACGTGCAACTTAGTGGGTCTTTCCATTAATATTTTATACATTTGCCAGTGTTACACTTTCTATGACTAATGTAATCTCTCAATGTTGAATTCTTAAACCAGGGATTTATGAGAAACTGCAGTGGCTTTTCATCTCATATCGCATTTAGTAACTCCAGCTAAAAGGGCAATGTTGCACTTACACTTCTTTATAGCTCTTATCTTCTGTAGGAAGTCTGGAACTACTTCATAGAGAACTCTGCAGGATGATTTCAGTTTTTCCTTTGAGGAATTTCAAAGATATTTTCCTTCCAATAGGAAATTTCTATATTTTTATTACACTTTCACCAGGGAAGCACTGCACCACACGACAGGGGACACTGTAATATGCTTACATAGGAGATAACGTATTGCTTTTATTGAGGTTAATCCTTTGGTGGTTTTGGAAATAACATTTTTTATTATTGTTTTTTATTTAAWTTTTTAATTTATTTTATTATTTTAAAAAATATTTTTGTTACTAAAAATATTAGACTGAAGATCTCATTCATGTTGCTTTTTCCCAGTGCTTTCAAATAAATCTTCAAGGCCTGCATTGGTCTGAAGCAGACCTAATAGCATCTTTTAGATACAGAAGGTAGAAATTTCAATTTTCAGTTTTCATTTGTGCCAAATTTTCATTCAGTAACTAAGTTCATTTCTACTTTTCTCCAAATATTTAGAACTAGAAGATAGGTAAATTAATATCTGACTAGGAAAATTCTCAAGATCATGCTTTCATGCACTGTGCATCAAATTGAATCTACTTTCTTTAGCAAGCTTTTGAAATAAATAATTGGTTAAATCACTCYTAATTTCTTGTGCATTTACAAATTAAATTGCATCCTGGTTAATAACATATTTCCGTTTCTCATGAAAGACAGTAGTGTTTGTACTGACTAGATAGTTCTCAGGTTGCTTAGAACTCTTCTCTGCTTAGTCTTGTCTCAACTAGTTTTATTTTTTAAGAATTCCCTAATGGAAAGGGAATCCTTGGCTCCCATCTTAGCAGTATAGGCATGGCTTTTCAGACAGGCCACAGGAAGTTGAGGGAAATCTGTCTGACATGCAGTAAAGATAGTGTCTGAACCTTACGGCAAGCCACAGGTGCCAAGGAGAGCAAGGCTAGATTGTGTTCAGCTCAGAATTTTAGAAGGGACATTCTGACTTGTTAGATAAGAAGGATGGGAAGAGAGAAGTGGCTGAAAGGGTAATGGGATAAATTCAGGCTGGAATAAGGACAGAAGCAATATACAACAGGATACCCTTTCTATGAGAGGATAAAGAGGTCAATCAAGGCATGAAATAGGATCCATGGTTTATTGGTCCTATAATTTTTCTTATAACAGGTAATACTAACCCCATAGGATTATAAACCTCATATAAAAAGACAGGGGTTTTTTTTTAAGGATAAGGATTCATTTTTTGATAACTGCATAGAATGATGAAACAGAATACTGAAGTGGTGTGTGATGGATTGGTTCTTGTACCACTTCAGTAACAATGACATGAAACTTGATAAAGTCAGACTTGGAAATAAGTACATATAACTAATATGTAAAACACACTGATAATTTCTCAACTTCCTGGAGGATAGGAATGCCTAACAGCTCCAAAGTAAGCAGTCTTAGGACATGTACAGCATCTGCTAACCACTTTTTTAGAAAAAAATATAGAAATAAAGATGAATCTGAAAGGAGTTGAAACAGAAGCTGAGACTTGCACATGCTTGATAAAAGCCCACTTTGGAGTTAAATGTTTACATTTATGGAGAACTTAAGATAATATCTTTAAATTTTGATGCATTTGGTTCAATGCATCTTTAAAATCTTTAATACAGGATGCTGCAAGCATCATCAGACAAAATTGACAGAACAACCAYGTAGATGGCAGCAATTACAGGATTTATATTTCTCAGGATAATAACAGTAATGACAGTAAGTTATTGCTTTCTGTATGGGGTAACTCTAGGGGTAGGTACAAAGGGAAAACAGGTGGGATGGAAAAAGTCTTTCATAACTTCATGATTTAGAAGCTAATTATCCAGATTCTTGCTATATTCTGTCATTCAAAATACAACCTTAGAACCAATCTTTCAATAACAGACTTATCCTACTTCCAAGCAGAAGAAATGTACTGTGGTGTGTCTTTGCCTAGCTTGAATGAAATATTACATATTTAATCACAATGCAAATCTAAGAAATAAAAGATGTTGTACTGGATCTGGCTGGGATCAAGTTAATTTCTTTTATAATAGCCTGTATGATGCTGCGGTTTGTATTTGTGACTAAAATAGTGTTGATAACACACCAATATTTTTGCTGCTGCTGAACAACATTTGCTCAGTATCAAGGGGWTTTTTGGTTTTTTTTTCCACTCTTTTCCAGAAGTGAGAAGGCTACTAGTCCGGTGTAGTGAATAAATTACCTCTTTGCTTGCATACTCAACTTTTTCTTTCCCTATTGACCATTCTCAATTTATGAGGCTTCTTCCCTTCCASCATTTCCCATCCTGCAGGAGAGGAGGGTGAGTAAGCAGCTATGTGGATGCCTAACTGCTGGCACAAATCAGCCTATCACAAATGTAGATATAAAAGAGCAGACAAGAAAAGATTACGAATTTATTAAATGTGAGGCTTCTTTATTTCTGTGATTGTTTTCATAAGCATGTGCTTGTTGACTGATTGATAGTATTGCAGTCATGCTAGATTTCAGTATGTTTTTTGAGTGAGAACCTGTCTTTAGTTCAAACTGAGTTAGGTATTGACTGAACCAGGAGAAGAAAGCAATGTAAAACTAACAAGGGAGAGAATGGATAGCTGAGATATTCAGTGYGAGGTAGAATGGGTAGCTGAAAAGTGTGCTCAGTACAAGGTAGCAAAAAAGCACAAATATTTTATATTGTAAACTCTTCTACAACAAACAAGGTAAAACATCGCTGTTGTCAATAATCATAAGGGAGAGGCAAGTAAGAGATGTTACCTGAACAAAAATTGCTGAAAACCTGAGGGAAAACTTTACACAAATTTTCTCCTACAACATTTAAAAATAGATATTTTAGGCAGAGTTTTATGCTATAAAACTCTGAATGAAGGAATGAAGACCTCATGGTTGCAAGTTCCTTAGTGTATTTTGAGATGCTCTTTAGGCATACTGATTTGTGCCAGTCACATATTATGCCCAGTAAGTCAAGTTGCAGACTCGCACTTTGTCTCTGTTTTACCATGATCAGTCACAAAATACTTCTTACACATCTTTCATCCTTTCCCCCTTAAGCTCTACTAATATTTGAAGTTGTCTTAAAGTAGCATTAACCATAAAAGTAAAATTACAAACCTAACTATGAAAAAATGAAACTGCAARTTGTGCATACTACAGAGCCAGGACGACAGTGTTGTGTAGATAGGTGTGCATATGTTCCTTTATTCTACTTAGAATTTACAGCTCTATCTGCTTAGATAAATTTTTGGATGCTAAATGACTAGCAAGTTTTCACAGGAAAACTTACTCTTCTTTCAATCTTTACACATAAAATTTCAATCAATCACAGATATTCTTCTATAAACTTCCTTCCAGTAAATTTACCAGTACAAATATATATATCTATGGAATATAATTGGATTACCTTCACTCTACATATCCTCTCTTTGTAACAAAAAGACGTGGAAGTCACCCATAGATCTTTAGCTATCTATTGTGGTCTCTCTAGGCATTTTTTCCGTTATCTGGAGAGGAACATCTTAGGTGCAATGGAAAACTGCTAGCCCTGCAGCTGGAACACAGCAGTTTTTAGGACCCTTAGCATTATCCTTGAATTTTTTGTTTCTTTTTTTATTCCTGTGACCTAAAAATTGCAATACACTAAAAAACTCCATGTTCTTTAATTATTAATGAAGAACCAAGACTAAAWYGTTGATTTTTATTCTAGAACTACATTATTACTGAAAAAAYAGTACTGATAATCTATTTTAGATAAGAACTAGCAAAACAATTCTAAAATATTCTTTATGTATCCAATCTTTTGGGAATTTTATGTCACCTAAAGTACATGGAGGCCATTCTCCACAATCTGTTTCCTGAATTATTTTCAGTATCTCAGTGCCTGTTTCAGAGTGTTATGGAATTTTTCATTCTACAGTTTTAAATAGCTCATCTATTTTCCAGATACCATTTGAAATAGAACCCCTGTAGTCCCGGAAAGCCAGAAGAAAATGTTTTGAACTAGTATGTCGACTCTCAGAGAGTTCTGACAGCAACATGCAAAATAATATAGCGACAAAGTCTTTCCCTTTCACCTGTTTCCTCTTGAGGTGATCAGCAAGAACTCATTAACAGAGCTTCCCATACCATTTTGTAAGTGTTGCTCCAACAGGCTATGCTGAGGATTTAATAGGACTTTCATCTAAAAAGGAGAGAAAAAGATGCCTAAAAGATGAATAGCACAAGCTCTCACTTTTTGCAATATAACTATACCCTATTTCAAGGTTTACATGACATTTAGAGGTAAAAACTGTATGCACTTCAATAATAAGAGTGTATCCCTGYGGTGTATCCCTGCACAGTCTACTTACAGGATGGAAATACTTCACTACAATCCATGTCACTAGTAAACACTTATTTAAAATCTGTGGGAATTTTAAGCAAATTTAAAGCACACAACCAAGCTGAAGTTCATGTCAAAATATGGGTCAATAAGCTGAATTTAGRACTCAGTTTCTGTTTAAAAGCCAGCATGTGCTCAAGGCCAGAATGAGGATAGAATTTAGATGTTCTCAGGTTTTGCAAATTGCTGTCAAAATATCGTAACTACAGAGTCTAGAAACTTAAAAAGATTTACTCTTGTCTTGAGGCTAATGATACATTGGATTAAAATGTCATTATTATGGATAATGGCAGTCTGATTTTTGTCTTTGAAGAAACAGAAATTTAAGAGAGACTTCAGTCATATTTGGACCTAATCCCAAATCATAACCTGTTTTATGTTTTTGGTACTGTTTTTGAAATTCATCCCTTTTAGTAAAATGCTGTTAGATTCATCTGTGGATTAGAACTTTTATGTCTGATTTACAGATTGCTGACTTGTTAAATTAACTTCCCTCAAAAAAAGCAACTTTAAAAAGATAATCATCTCAATTTAAAGAAGGTCGTATGCTTTTTCTTAAAATAGTTGCAACAACTCAAATATAACAGAATTTATCTGCTATATTCAGATATTACTAGTTTTGAACAAAATACCTGGAATATTTATTAAAGACCTTTATGTGTTATTAACAGTGTAAGTAGAGATAATGTAAATTTCTGTTTATTTAAGTCTGGTTACTGGAGCGCTGTGCATTTCTTAAGAGGTTTCTTAGTAGAAAGCAGTGATTTCTCATTCTAACATTGATCTATTAAATAAAAAGACATTCAGAAAAAAGATTTTCAATTATTGAGATGGAGACCTCAAGAGGCCTTTCAAAATTCTTTGCAAGTACACCCTCTAATAAGAACTTTCCATTCTTAAATAAGATTTGTAACTGCATTCTCCAAGACAAACTTCTGAAAACTAGACTGTAGACAAACACAAGTTATAGGGTTCAAATAAAGAATAACTGTGTGGAATCTTATGCCATGTGGAAGGTGAGACTAGATATTTTAGTGATCCTTTCTGATCTGATAGTCCATGAATAGATGAATTTTTCAGGTGTTAATTTTATTCCACATTAAAAACCTAAACTCTAGAAAAGCACTTGAAAAGCATTGGTAGCAGAAAATAAAAAAACCCCAAACTTAAAAACATTGATCTTAGAATTTTATGTATTTTAAGGGAAATTCMTTTATTCTCTTTTATTTTTTTCCTTTACAAAAATATTTGCATTCCTTCTCAAAATTAGGTTCKCAGTTTCTGTAAGTGCATTAGAGTCTGAGCTCTTTAATGATGCTGGAATGTGTTATGTGATCTTTGAAAGAGGATAATTAACAATAGAATACAATTAATATTAGGTAACAATCAGGCTGTGTCCTTTGACAAATTCAGGCAAATAATCTGSTATTCAACTTGTTTAATAATAGCAGATAGTTGCACAATAAGGATTGTGGTTTCTCAGACCTCATAATTTGGTTAGCAAATGTCAGTAATATGGGAATTAAAGACAGGAGCTAGAAAGTTTGAGTGTATTTGGTGGGCATTTCAGGGTTGCAGTTTATGCAAGCTTTGTTATTTGCACTTTCTTTTACCCAAGTTGCCAGCAAAATGAGAACAGAACCATATGCCTGTGCCAATGCAGTATGTAGGTTTTGCTATGTACCTACTTAAATGTAATGACCATTGATTTCCTTTACGAGAGTCTATGAATTTTTATAATATGTGTAAGATAGCATACCAATTCTGTACTTATTTAGAGCCCTGTGCCAAAACTACAGACCATCCTKAATAGATTGTTGGCTCAATACCATGACAAAAAAGTACTTAGAGCAGGAAAATTTAGCTTATTGGAACCTTATTTGTACAACACCAGGAGTCCAAGACAAGCAGAAAGTCATTCTTAACTATAACTGTAATCTTTTAAAATGTTTAGCAAAAATAATAGGCCATCTATTCAG
The DNA here is from genome assembly GCA_014549065.1 of Cardinalis cardinalis. Classification (NCBI taxonomy): domain Eukaryota; kingdom Metazoa; phylum Chordata; class Aves; order Passeriformes; family Cardinalidae; genus Cardinalis; species Cardinalis cardinalis. The sequence continues at coordinate 6,823,169 of JACDOX010000031.1, forward strand.
TGTCTACAGAAATATAAAATCTCAATGCTATCAGGATTGCATTTCCCCTACCCTTCCTCTGCATCCTCCTCCCCTTTTTTTTTTTTCTCTTTCTTTATGTATGAAGAATTTTTTTCTCTTTCTTTATGTATGAAGAATCAAGGAGAATTTTCACATCTGCCTGAAACTTGTGTTATCCCATTAAACATAAAAACATGTGTACGGGGAAAAACTGGAGCAGTCTTAATGGAAGAAATAGCTGTTTGACTGAGTCCAAGTAGGGAAAACCTCAAATTACTGGTTGATAYAGTGAGCCAATAATCCTGTTTATAAACATATTTGTCTACTATTTAGACAGCTGACACTGTAAGACTAAATGTATCTGAGCTTCTAAATATAATACATACATCACAGTACGAGTYGCTGGACTTCTAAGAGTGAGTTACATACCTACTTCTTTGCTCTCTTTCTCTTAGGAAACTAGTTTATTGCAGTCTGGAAGTAAATATAGTTTATTTTAAAGATTTTTCTTATTGCGATTTTCCGTTAATACAATGGAGGTGTGAAAGCTGACAGAGGAATTCTGTGRATGGCTGCAAAGCCAGTGTTTACTTCTCTGTGGCAAAAATAAAAACATACTTTGCCACTTTAAACAGCCCTTTTATTCTCCAACTTGTGTATTAAATAATCGAGTCAGTGATGCCATCTGTCTTATCACTCTGAATCTTTTATGACTTGCAATGTAAAAATAGCTTACTAGAGAAATATTTCAGAAATCTAATGTATTTYTTTTWAAAAAAAAAGCTAAATGTTTGTAATTATGTCTTTGGCTGTCTTCATTTAAAAATTTCTGATCTTGTACTCCTTCCAATTAACTAAAAATCCACTTCTGAATAATGTTTAATTTGTGTCCTGCTACACTCATAGAAGCACACAGAAAAGGCACAAGGTACTAGGTTGTACAGGTTTGATTTCAAAGACAGTGTAGGTCTCAAGTTATGTTTAAAGTGTTGATCGCTGCAGATATTTTTCCTTTTAATCCATTGTCATCAAGCTAGATTTTTCATTCTGTCTTCAGAATTTCCAATCATACTGGTGAAATAGAATGGGTGCAAGGGAACAAATCATAATTCATAACCCTTAGTTTAACTTTTCTTGAGGCAATGGTACTGTGGAGGATGCCTCAGTCACTCCCTTTTGGCAGTGATTCTTGTTTGAACTGCCTGGCATGGAATTATACCTGTAAGACAGAAGCCTGCAGTCTTTCTGCCTAATTGTAATTCTTAGTGAAGATTCCTCCTAACTTAGGGGCCACACCTGCTGATTTCAGACAGTCTATGAATTCCCAAATACAAAGGACATTCCGATATGGAGATTAAACTATTAAACTTATTAAATCAAATAAAAATAAAAAGTAGGTAGCATGAGGGACATAGATAAGTTATGGTAGGAAAAACCACTATGTTGGACTGCATTAATATGACATTATTGGAAACCTTTCACAAAAAAGGAAAATTGGACAAAATAGTTCTTTACTACACCCCACTTATCTTAGCAGCAAACATGACTCTTCCAACAGTCACATCTTCCACAAAAATTTAAAATCATAGAATATCCTGAGTTGAAAGGGACCCACGAGGATCATCCAGTCAAACTCCTGACCCTGCACAACACCATCTCCAAGAGTCACACCATGTGCCTGAGAGCATTGTCCAAACACTTTTTGAACTTTGTCAGGCTTAACACTTCCCACGCCTCTTTTCCCTGGGGAGCCCAACCAGTGCCCAGCCACCATTTGGATGAAGAATATTTTCCTACTATCCAGCCTCAACCTCTCCCAATACAGCATCCTGTTGTTCCCTTGGATGCTATGGCTGGTCATTAGAGACAAGCGATCAGTGTCTACCACAGATTTAAATCAGAAGTTGTTTTCATGCAATGCCATAAAGTTAGACAAGTTCTTTATAATGATTTACTAATGTAAGTGTTTCAACTTTTCTCTTTCTGGAGTCATTTACTGGGAAAGATATTAATCCTCATTTGAGTGTGTTAGCCAGTATTTGAATGCACTAGCCATTTTACTGTATGTTCCATAGTAATTGTCTCTCATTGCCTCCAATCTCAAGTATGGCACATTAAAAACATAATTAAATCTCAACTGAGTAGATTTTCCGGGYTGTCTTTTACCCCATTTTAGGTTAGTGTCGCAGCCACTGAACTCTAAAACCAAAGTGGGAATCAGAAATCCCATCTGCAATGTAATGTGTGTCTAGCWCTGTCTAGGCTTGTAGTCATGTTAAGGACATCTCACCTACATTAAGAAAAGTTAGATTGCCATCCACTGGTGTCCAGGTCTTAAGATAGGTATAATAAAAGGATGTAAGCAGCTGACCTAGGTGGTCTGGATTTCAGTTTWCTGGTGTAAAACATGATTGTAGCTTTATACCAGCTTTATTGAAAAATTAGAAACTTTCTCTCAGTAGCCTCGATCATCTTTTTGTCAAATTAGGTGCACTAGATTTCACTCTCATTATCTTGATAATGTTGCATTCTGTTTGGAATCAAAATCTAAAAGTGGTCACAGTATTTTTTCTGCAAAATGATCATGAACTGACTCTTAATAACAAATTTTAATGTGCTAACCTTATTCACAATCATCAGTAAATAACAAAATGGTACAAAAACAATTAACATAAATTAAAACATAAATTTTAAACAGCAAGCTCTTAAAAAAACTTTAATCAGACATCTACTGACTCAAGATGTAATTCTGTTGACACCAAAGACAGGTCATATATTATTTTAATTTCTTCTATCTAGCTTGCTAATTTCTTGTTCTTATAATAGCATATATCACTGCAGTATCYAAGTGTCACTGAAGAAATAGTAACTGCTCTAACAACTGGCCAGTAATGTAATTTTTTTTCTCTCTCTTCTTAAGGCAATTAAAATATATTTTTCTTTTTATGATTTTAGCCCCGTCTCATCTTTATTTTTCTTCTTATCTTCTGTTTTAGTACTTCTTCCATTCTTGAGTGCCATTTCCAGTGATATTTGAAGAATTTGATATATTAATTGAAAGGGTGTTCAATTCAGGTTTATTTTAGTCAGGTCAGACAAAGTTCTGATGCTGTAATACATATTTCTTTAATCTCCCCACAACAACTCCTACAGATAACAATTGTGAATGCAAGTCATCTTTATGAGGACAGACATAGTTCATGAGATATGTCAAGCTTTAGAGACAAACAGAGATTAATTTTGAAGGTGGCTGATGTAAGAATGACTGTTTCAGGTGTCATCACATTAAGCAATGTTCTGAGAGAAGATGGTGATTTTATTTTTTTTTTTTATGAATAAGGAGATGCCCACATTCTGAATATGTTTAATTTTTTTACTCTTATGGTGCTGCTAACACAATCCAGATATTAACAAGATTAGAATAGAAGGATATCTTTTATTGTCCACTACTGAAAARAATTTTTAATTCCCAGTAAAGACTCATCTGTCAGTCTTGTCTGAAAGAAAATTAGGAAAACAGGTAGTTCACTTCAAATCCACAACTTTAAAGATATTCTGTTTCAAAATTAGATAGGATGCTACTGGTGGAAAATAACATCAGAGACACATATCAAAAAAGCTGCAGAACAAAACAGAAAGATAGGAATAAAGAAAGCTTTCAGGTTAGTTTCAGGATAATAAAACAAATAGGCTGCTCAATCACAACAAATACATGTTTTGTATGTACTAATTAAGACCACTGACACCTTGAAGTATCTTGTTTATGTACTTTGCACTATCCACAGAACAGTTTAAATTCTCACAGCTGTTGTCAAAAGTCAGTCTTAGTCCATTGCTTTAATTAATCTATGCTCATTACCAGGATAGCAGTCTTTCTATGAACATAAAGTCAAAGGAAAAGATGTATCATTAGTAGAATTTTTCAAGCAATTTGCAGGATACTGAGACATTAAATATTTTCTACTCTTAATGGAGTTCTTTGATATGTAGCAATAACAAAGACATCTCTAAATACAATCTTCAAATAAATACTTGAAGGTTTGTAAATCTGGTGGATAACAGAAAATGCCATTCACACTGGCTGCTTTCTTATTTCTTAATAAATTAAGGGCTGTTGCATAGAACATATGGCTTTATGACAATCTAAATATTCTTCCAAGATTGTGAAAAAATACCACCTGTTACAAACATAATATGTTATTACAGTGACTTATTAAGAAAARAAAAACTGGGGAGTGAATTCTGCTGTAGAAAAATGTACAACTGATTTGATATTTCCCTTTCTTTCCTTGTTCCTCTTTTTATGGATATGGTATAGCTTGTATAGATAATATGAAAACATATGCTGCAATTATTTTTTTAGGCTGAAAATATGTTCCTTATTGGTATTCTAATTAAAAGTTAAATACATAACTTAAAATTACATTAGATTTGAATTAAAAGTAAAAAGGTAATATATAAGGGGAAATGCTGCAGGAATATTTGGTAATCATAAGCATATATTATGACTCCATCAAGTTAATTCTAGATGTTGTATTTGAAAAACAAACAAATGTACATCCAAACCTGTAAACATGTGGATATTCCCACACACACACTGCTTCTTCTCAGCTGTAATRAATACAAGAAACAAATGATTCTGGAAAATATGCTCAATAATATATAAATTACCTGCCAGTTAAGAAAGCACAGTCAAAGACAAAAGGAGGGCACAAGAACTGAAAAACTCAAAGACAACAAAATGTAGTACATGTTTTTTTGCCTTTTTTGGGGTTTTTTTTTTTTGGTGTTTTTGGGTTTTGTTTACTTTGGTTGGTTTTTTGTTTTTTGTTAAAGGGGCAAGCAAGCAGCTCAGTCATTTCCTATCAACAGAACAATGAATACAAGCTTTACTCAAAAATATACAACAGYATGTACCTGTCACCCTTGTATCTAAAGTATTTCAAATTCTTCTTCTCTGTGATCAGATGATGAGAGTTTAAAAATGACTAGAATATGATTAGAATCCAGTCTGTTTAAGGTTTCAAATGGCAGAAAAGCTTAATGTTTCTATATTATATTCAATTTTTTTTTTGGGGGGGGGGGGACAGGGGGTTGGATAAGGTGATATGTTAAATGTCTTTGTGATTTTAATTTGCCTTGTGATCTGCAAGGACAGATATTGAAATTTTAACAAAATCAGCCAAGAATAACTTTCAAGAGGTACTGGCAATTTATGTTACTGAGTAATACACTGAAAACAAAGTTAATTGGATACAGAACAAGTCATCAATATTTTAAAGAATGGGAACTACTGATATTTATTAATTTGTCCTCTACTAATAACTATATTAGGCCTCCTCATAGTGAAACGTGCATTAAACTTCAGCATACAGAGGGGCCAAAGAAAAATCAATTTCAAATAATGCTGCTGAAAAGATGCCATCTTAGTAAAATCATGTACACATACTTAGTAAAACAAAAGAAACAATCAAAAATTATTGAGTTTTGTAAGGGTTTGCATAAAAGACAAAGTTTTTAAAATAACATCATATCTCTCATCATTACATTCTGATGATGGACATGTCAGGTTGTATGTCCACTCTGAGGTCATTAGAGTGACCAAATTTTAAATTGCTACCCAAAATTGGGCGTCTCCAGCACTGCTCATGTTTTCAAAGCATCTTTGATTAATTGTAAATACCCTAAAGAGCAATGCATAATTCAAATGCTCCTGCTGATTTGGTCACTGCTCACATCTTGGATTTAGTGTTTGTTGTAGTTAAGGACATAAATATTGGTGCATCCTGATAAATATAATTTGGCCATTAGTAGTAGAAGGTTGTAGACCTTGCACTGACCTGACTCTGCAGGGTCTCAACATTTGTCTGGGCTTGTCCTGTCAGCCAGTTTGAGCTCCTCAGTACAGCCAGTGGGCTTCAGAGAGCAATTAATCTCAGCCTTAAACTGACATTTGCATTTGACCAGCCACTTCTTTCTTGCTTTAATTATATTATTACGGATTTCCCTGACGTACTGTAGATATGTCCCACTGCTCCCTTTCAGATTTGGCAGCTTGCCTGTGCCAATTGTCCTTGTGACAGCATAACATAGATGGTGTTGGGAGACAGAGACCATCTAAATCCTTCCTTGGCATTTGCTGATGAAAATACAGAGAAATTGCAGGCAGAATGAACTTATTCTAAACTCAATTTACTTTAAAAGACAATGTAATTATGCATAAAACCAGGTCTTCTTAGCTTTTGGGCTCCTAGGGTTTGCCAGTTCGCCTAAATGTGGATATGATCAGAAGAAACAGGGACAGTTGCCTGAACATAGGGCTTTCATATAAAGTTAAAATCACCTTTGAGATTTTTTGGTWTTTTGCTATTTAACATGCACATTTCCACACATTTCTGGGCTCTACAATGTTTKTGCTCTGAAGATCATGAAAGAATAGTTGGTAATGTTTCATGTCTGTAATTTAATTACCTAAAAAGGAAGGAAAAATATATAAAAAGGAAGAAAATTGACAATAACTCAAAAAAGGCAWAAAATATAATAACCAATATAAGGTGGATACAAATTTCACAAGCATATATTTACCAAGTTATAAAGGAATTTTTCATGAACAGCAATGGTGTTGGATAGACCACTAAGAGTACTGCATATGCAGGTACCTGTTATTGCTGCTAATGTTTCTTATTTTATAAGGTATAATCCTGAGCTGGCTAAAAAAAATAAATGACCAGACATTAATAAAAAAGTCAGTAATACACATGTACCTTATTATTAAAAAAAAAACTTTAAAAAATTAGGAAATAGATCATAACAAACACATTAAACATTTGCAAAGGCATAGTTTTAGTGAATAGGAAGAGTCTCCAAACGTATAAATCTATGGGTCGTGTCTTTTAATTTTTCACAGGTCTGCTGAAGTCAATGGAACCATATTTTTCACTGAATTAAAATGTATTTTTAAAATACATTTTTTGTTGTCTGTTACTATATTACTTTGTTGTCTCGATTTTTATCTGCAATTTTTTTRCTTGTTTATCATTATGTAGATTGTATGCAATCTGAATTTTGTTCAATTACTTGCCATACAATACCTTCCAACAAAAGCTATGCAATGAAATTTGGCTACGATATTCCCATTAAAGTCAATGGGTAACRAACTACTAAAATATTTGTTTGCCACTTTTAAAATTTATGAACAAGAAACAAAATTAAAAAGCTCAGTGGCTACAGAAAGTGTCTTTGTTGTTAATTCTGCTCAGTATTCAGTTGCTTAGCTTGCTGAACTTCACGGGACACTTAAGTTTTAAATCTTCACTGCTGGTTATTTGAAAAAGCATCATCCACCAATTCATGGCTTCCAGGATAATGTGGAACAGGCCTGAAAGTGTACAGTTGTTTTCAAATTAAGAAGGAAAATACCAAAAAAGAGAATGATAAGTCATTAAAAAATACTTTTAAAAAAAAGAGAGAAAGGAAAAAAAAACAGAAATAAAAGAAAAGATCTTTTTGTGTTCTAGACATAATTTTTGATCTCCAGTCAGAAAAAAATCTGAGGCTACCATTCAGCAGTCAATATATCTTTGTTTATCTAACTAGAATCCAAAGAATGAGAAATATAGAATAATAAAAAATAATWWAAAAAAATCCCAAGTCTACAATCTCTCTTCTTCTTTTTTGTTTGTTGGTTTGTTTTTTGGTTTTTGTTGGTTTTTTTTTTCCCTTGAAGCATATAGTCACTAAACAAGACAGCATGTTTTACTGAACACAATCTGAAGTCATTGCTTGGTAAAAAAAATACTCAGCAAAAGATSTTCTCCACTTCATGAGTATATAAGACATGAAGACTGAAGAATGCAAAGACTGGAATCATTACAAGAGTAAAGTTAGAAGCATTAGGCTACAAAACATTCATACATTATTTAATATCTCAGCTGTGGCATTAGAGTACWTCTTAAATCTCCTTTTCACTGAAATAAAAAATTTATTTGTTAATCATTAAATGGGACAATAAATCTAAGAAAAAAAAAGAAAAATGATAGTCAAACACTTGTGAATTCAGGAAGCTTTGAGAAGATAAATACGTTGTTCTTTTGGAGTAATCTCTATGGTATGCCACTACTTCAGGGGTCTTGCTTGTGCATAGCACATGCTTAGGGTCTTGATTTTGGTGTAGTGTATTAAGAGATATTTGGGGGCTGGATATGCAAGGAAGAACTGTGAAGAGACAGAAGAGAGAAGGCAGACATGTGGTAACCTGAACATTTTCAGCATGAAAGAAAGATATTGGAGTGAGTCTCAGACAATGTAATTTCTTTAATTTGATACATTACCATATACAAGCTCTCTTCATGATATACATTCATATCGTGGGTTGTAGTAAATAACTTTTTGGCCACCTGTCTGTTTCGGCACTCATGAGAAATGATAACACTTCTGTTCATGGTGTAAAAGAAGAATCATGCCAGCTGAGGTGCATTTTTTCTCCATCAACACTGGGCTAGGCACCAAGTATCTTGCTGCTTTATTGACACCCCACTTATTCCACTAGTTGGCATTTTTATYTAGATAATTTTGTCAATACATTAGTGATGGCTTACTTAACAAAATTTGCTGAACACTGAAACCTCTTCCATTTTGGCAAGATAGCTCTGGGTCCACAATTTTGCCAGGGTCCTGTGTGCTTTCCTTTCCCTGCCAACCACCCCCCCTGCCCTGCTTTTTGGAGATCCCTCCACCCTGGCTATGGCTCAGGACCCTTTGTCAGCCACCCAGGGCTATCAGGCCCTCCCCCAGTAACACTGCAGCAGGACTGGTCCAGCTCCCCACAGCCCTGCCCTGCCTGGTCACAGACCCCACTAAGCCAGAACCACCTGTGGGCTCGTGATTTGTCCCTACTCCCAGGAGATTTCTGATGATGGGGCTGTCCCTTGTGCTCCCTGTCTGACCTGCTCCTGTTCACCATGGTGTCCAGCAGACCATCTTGGCAATATTCACCTTGAAATTGTCCAGGTTTGTGTATGGGTTATCTTGGGATATTATTCAGCAATGAACTATTACTCACAGTTTCATTTAAATTAGGAAATCATTCCTAAGAGAATAATCCTGTGGGTGCACCTATGCTCAAGTAGAATAGTCAGCCAAAGTGAGTCAGTTATCAAGATGTTTTTTCCTCATTGTCTTTGAAACCCMTATGAACACAGAAGCTGTTCCAAACATACCTAGGACCTGAGTTATTAGATAGGGTCTCACTATCTCTACGTCACCATCACAGTTTAACCCCAGCCAGCASCCAAGCCCCACGCAGCTGCTCACTTACTCCCCCATCAAGAGGGTCAGGGAGAGAATCAGAAGGGCAAAAGATAGAAAACTTGTGTGTTGAAAGGCAGTTGAATAGGTGGAGCAGAAGTCACACACAAGCAAATCAAAGCAAGGAATTCATTCAATGCTTTCCATGAACAGGCACGTGTTCAACCATCTCCAAGAGAGCAGGGCCCCATCACCAGTAATGATGATTTGAGAAGAAAAATGACATAATCCCAAATATCTTTTCCTTGCTTCTTCTCCCTTCACACTTTACAGACGAACATGATATCACATAGTCTGGAAYATCCCTTTGGTCAGTTGGAGTTAGCTGTCCTGGCCATGTCTCCTCCCAAATTTCCATGCAGCCTCAGGGTCCTCACTAGTGCGGGAATACTAAAAGCAGAAAAGGCCTTGGTTCTGTATAAACACTGCTCAGCCATAACAAAGACATCTTTGTGTTATCAACCCTGTGTCCAGCACAAATCCAAAACGCAACCCCATACCAGTCACTGCGAAGAAAATGGAGTCTACCTCAAACAAAGCCAGCACAATCACACACAAACTCCCTTACAAAATACCTGTAGTCCTTGTAGGTGCTGTAGTGCGTCAAAATAGACAAAAATTGTTAAGGAGTTATGAGAAAGTCAAAAGAAGTTTTCAATGGCACATATTTCCAGTACTAAACCTCTCTCTCACTCTGTCTTTCCCCTGGGTCTTCAAGATTGCAAGCAGCTCCAAGTAAAAAGCATCTACCACATGGAAACGGGAACTCTTGTAGCAGAGTGAAAACCTAATAATTGACAWTGCCTTGCCATTTGCTGCTTGCTCAATGCTACCTATCTCTGTGCAAATTTCTATAAACACAAATATATTGCTGTTGTTTTGCTRGTTCAGAAGAAACTGAGAGTACCGAGAAACTTAGAGTACTCCACCTTTTCTGTTCTCTGTAAAATGTGCAGTGATCCAGGGGATGCTGTGCAGTGTACCTTCCGCAGAGCACATGCTGAAAGAGTCTGTTTCTGTATTTCAAACATCTCACATACAGAATAAAAGAGCCTCATCCGTATCTATGGGATAATGTGAATAAATTCAATAGGCAGCACTTAGTAAAAATACATCCTTGGAAATATACAATGCAATATCCTAAAGTAATTTCATAAATGTGAGTCACCTAATACAATTATAATATTATAACAAGCCATTTCAGAGGCAAAAAATCTTCATGCATGATTAAATGACAAACTTTGTCTGAGCATACTGAGGATTTTTAAAATTGCAGCCCTTTTATTTCAGCTTCTTCTTCAGATATAAGATGAGCTTTATATAGATTTATCTTCACTTTTTAATTTTCTAGATAGTGTTAACMTTCTCTCTAAAGCAAGAGATGAAACAGAACTGAAACCACTAATGCATAAAAGACTTTCCTTCTTCAAAGACAAAGAACAATATATTTTTAGTGATGTAGCTTTCACCAACATAATACCTCATTATTCATGACATTTTGTCCATTATAGCATGAGATTCCTCAAAAGATAGAAGTAATCATCCAGCAGAAAAGTCTAGCTAATTATCCATTGTCTGAGAAATCGAGCTGGTGTAATGGATGAAACATCAGTTGCAGCAATTGCTGGTGTCTACTGACAGAAGAAAWACATCTCTGAAGTTACTGTACCAGAAATCTCAGAAATCTGAGACTTCCTTACCTGTTCTCTCCAGACAGATAGAAAAGCATGTTTACAGCAGAAAATTATGTATATACACACATATATGACAAATTAAATGCCTTAAAAAATAATGATGGAATGTTATATAAGTATTACTTTTGTGGAATATACAAGGAATTGGCTCATTTCTTATTGTTTTATAGAGCAGTTAGCGATCCTGTAAGACCTGAGGAGGTACAAATATAAGGAACTTRCTGAGAGTAGGAATACATGTTTTAAAATTTCACTTTAGTCAATTCTTTAAAACAAATACTATTAAAAATGTATTTTGTTTGATTACTCTTTTTGAAATACACAAAAAAATTTCATTATATATTAGAGTTAGAAATAGGCATAACATAAGTGCTTTAACACCTAAGCATGACTGCTTAGTAAGTTTTTCCATCCTAGGCAGCTAAAACTTTATCAACTAAACTTAAAAAGTAACTAGTAGGGAAATTTAGACACTTTGGATACCAGAAGGAGTAGATTTGGCAATAGTACTGGGGACGTCTAGGACAGCTGGAAAGAAAACAAGAAAAGCTAGCAAAATAGACTAGGAAGTGAAGGAAAAGATGATCCTGTACACAGGAGTTAGAAATGGACGATGAAAATTACATTTCAAGATAGGGAAAAAAGTACCAGAGCCAGGGCATTCATATGAAAAGATAGAATATAAGATTAGACACTTTAAAAAAACTGATTTTGATTAAATTTGAGAAGTAAGACCTGAGGAGAAAGGGAGATGTCGTACATTAAATGTTAATAGATTCTACTGTAAGAAAGTTGGGCCCTAGTTCTGCCTTCAGATAAATTACAGTGAGAAGTGTATATAATGCAGAGGCAGGATTTGGCCCTTTTCCTTTGCCATTTACAGGTGATTGAAAATAAAGAGAGGTCAGAATAAAAGATGGTTGGACCAGAGGATCATTGAGGTCCTTTCCAATCTGGAATTCTGTGATTCTGTGATGAGATAGCTGGAGGATTATAGGCAAAGTCTCTCTTCTCTGTAGTCTGTTCCCACTCTAATTCATTCTGAGCTGCGCTTCATTTGCTGTATCTGGAAAGGTTACAAACTGGCATTCTCAGAGGAGCTGTAAAGGAAAATGAGTCCTTAGGTACTAAGCAAAGATATAGAAATAGCTGTAGTTTTCTGATGGAATGGTGACAAGGAATATTTGAARTGATTTTTTTTTCTATGTGTGCCTGTCTCGTAATGTATTGCATTAGAGGTCAAAACTAGCTATCAATTTTTGTCAAAATCCTATTTAAAAACTTTTGCAACACTGGCTTATCTGTTTGCAGGTGTTATCATCTACACSGGGGAAAGAAAAAAGAAAAAAAAATAGAAAAGCAAACAGAACCCCTCCAGACCCCTCAAATCACCTACAAAATAGAAGTATTACGTTTGAAAGTCAGGGGTTTTTTGTTTTAGGAGTGTTCAAAGCAGTTGTTTTTGTGATCTTCTGTGGGTTTAGAACTCCCTTCAGCTCACAAGTTGGAGACCATCCTTAGGAGAAATTGCCTCCTCTGGTCTGCTCTAAGAGATGCATTCTGAGCACTGAGTGACAGCATGAAGATTCAGCATGATGGAAATCAAGTATCAGTGTCTAGAAAAATAAAAATAAGTATTTGAATCTAATCTAAAATCAAAGCATTTTACCATGTGATTTCTTAGATCATTCTGGAGGCAGTATTTTTTTTCAAAARAACATCTAAATCCCATATAATCACCTCATACTCTAGTTCTTTTATGGCAGAAAGATTTACAAGAAATATTGGGAGTTTTATTGTGCTYTTACAAGTTAAGAAAAATGAAACACTTGAAGAAATGAATTGACATCTTCAGAAAATAAGGTAGCTTATGCATAGGAATATTGAAATGATAATACAACAGGTACACTGTACAATGAATCTCTAAGGAGATGAAAGAGAAAGATAAATAAAAACTTGTATGAAGACATAAGGAGGAAAAATCAAGTTAGTAAGATTATGCTTCTGGACTATATGATATCAGCTTGTTTAAACAACCCTGGTATTAATTGGGAATTCTCTGTGGCTTGTAGAATGGAGACAAAKTTGAAAGATTTTGGATTTAGTAAATTATTACATCCTAAATTTTGTATCAACAGCCCTACAGGGGATAGTTTTTGCCCCATCTAGATTGAATTTTAAGCAATGAMTAGAGAAACAGTGATAAATTATTGAAATAATAGAAGACAATAAAGTCAGATGTCCACAGTCCATAGCCATATTTTGCTACATTTTTAGAAAAGTGTTACTGTATACAGAAACAGAATGTGCACAAAAAAAAAATTTGTAAAAATGAAGGCAACAGTAAGGAACAGTGTAAATAGTAGATTTGGAAGATGCAAATTCTATGACCAAAGACAGAGTAAATTGTAATAAAATATGAGTTACTTTCTAATATTTTGAAATAAAATATTAGAMAGTAACTCATATAGTTTTGATACTTAGAATCTAGCAATAATCCATTGATTTCAAAGGGCTGTGACATATATACAATTCTAAAATGCATTTTATGTACATGACTTCTTAAAACATGAAGACAATATCCTTCCTAGTTACTGTATTCCATCTACCACACACAATAAGACAAGGAGGCATAACTGGATATGAATGGAAGTGATGCCAGACCACTGTTAYCTACAAAAATAAATTCACCTGTTGTGTTCCTCACACAAGTCCATAGTGGTATACACAYCCCCCACATGTAATATAAATAGCATGGTCCATGCACCTCATCTGATATTGTTAGCTGACATAGTATTGTAAAAAATATTTAAAACAAAGATCTTACTCTGAAACTTTAGTATTGTTTTATGATTTTGTTGAAAAGTAGTCAGCTAAAAGTAGTCAGAAACTYTGGAATATTTCCTGAGTCATGTTAACTGGTTGCAAGTTTCCTGAAACTTAAGGCTATGATACAGAAAAGTGTAGTGAATTTCATTATTTAGAAACTAGCTCAAGCAAGTAAAGGAGATTGGCAACTAGATTCAAACAAAATTGCAAAATAGGGTTGTCATTTTGTTATTGTGCTCATACAGGGACATTTATTGCCTGGATCTTCTGCAGAATGTTTGAAGTATTTACACCACTATTTTTTTTTTCTCTCGCACTGGTGTATCAGTATTAGTATTAGAGAATCTGAATATTGAAGTTTGCCAAGAGTATTTTGATGTGCATGTCAACAAGAAAATAATTTGATTTAACACTTTATTTAACTTTGTGTCTTTTTCAATTAAAAAAATTCTCAGAACAGTAATATATAAAAAATGTAATACCTTCTCAAAGTTCAACCATGATGGTCCCCTATAACAATAATAATAATAGTAGTAATAATAATAGCAGCAACAACCACAACCCTGATAACAAAAAGACCAATAACAGCAACAGTGACAACAGCAACAGACACCTGAGACACTTTCACTGAATATTGTATGTTGTTCTAGACAGACTAGTGGAAAGCACCTAGATTTAGGTACAGWGAGGTTTTCCTATGTCTCACATCCCAAGGGAGATTTCTAAACAAAGGCATGTAAGACAACATTCCAAAGAATCTAGACTTTCAGGGGAGWGAAAACCTAGTTTTCTTGCAAGTTCTAATACCTTTGGAGCTTTGGTCTGTTCTTACTCCRGTGAATGCAAATTATTCAGACTAAGAAGAAATGTCAAAACTAGACTGTGTCAATCCAGCCTCTAACTGAYAGGAAATGTGTTTCTGCTGACAATGCCTTTTAAATTTGTGAAAAGAAAAGAATTTTTAAAAWAACATATAGTCCCTGCTATTGCTAAGTAAAATGTTAGAAAAAGGGTTGACCATTCATATAAAATTTTTGCTATTGGTGTATTCTCCTATGAGAAACATTTGAAGGCAGACATTTGCTTGATGAAAAATCTGCTGCCACRTGAAAGAAAAAGACAGCTGATCCAATGTACCAGTTATTAAATGGTTTATAGGTTACCTTTTACTATAAGACAATACAGAAATATATATGGATGATGCAGTCTGACATGACCTGCTTCAAGAGATTGTTTTCAAGTGCTTTCTTTCTTAGTTCTACTAACCAGAAAAAGATAGAAAATACAATTAGATAGGAGAAGGCATTTTTCTAACCAACACTAGTATTAAACCTACATTTCTTATTCTTGTAACTTCAAGGAATGTTACTTTCTATCTCTTGTCTTATGCTGTTGAATATTTACAATTTATTAAATTATGTAAAACTTTAAGCTTAATTTAATACATTTTATTAACATATGTTAATAAAAATGTATGACATAARTGATTTTATCATTATAAAACACATTTCTTTTCCCTGGATAATAAATATTAAAAAATCCTTAAAAGAAAGAAATCAATCTGATGATTCACAATGTATGTTTTTTCTAGATTCAATAAAATGTGAGACAAAAGCATTTCTGAATAATTTATTTTCATATATTGTGAAAATTAACATTTCAGATACCAACAAAAAAAAAGCTTATGACTGTGTTAACTATAATGAAATTATCTGTTGTTATTATTCATTAATGTTCTAACCATTTTCCCGTAAGAAATATTAAGCAATCTAAAAACTAACATATGTTTGTGCAAATTATATTCTCCCTGAAGATTTTGCAAGAAGCTCATCATAATAAGCAATTATACGGTACTTCTTCAGCTTAAACTTCTAGATTAATCACAGAAAGGTTTTGCACATAACCTTCTTGCCAAGAACACGCTTTAATGTGACAGGTTTATCCTCAATTAGGTTTTGTTAAAGAGTCTTCTTTGTGCTATTTTTCATGTTTTGGTTTAGTACAAAGACAGCGCATTCTCTTTACATATATATTACTATTAAAAGGTATTCTGTTCAGCATATTGCTTTTAGTGATTAATTAATTTGATAAAATTGGAGTTTTTTTACTGATTGGCTTCTTTTGCAAGCATAGCTCAGCTTCTGATGATCAAGATGACAAGATAACATTATCATGCAAAACCTGTAACTAAAAGGTAAACCCTCTGCTTCACTTTGAAGAAAAGCATCTTTTGTAGTTTCATCTTATTGTTTGTCGATGTCAATTAACCCTATTTAATATATTTTCTCACAAATAATTTGCGTGTTTGAATGGTTCTATGCCTTTAGGGTGAGAGAGAAAAAAATGTCTAACTACAAATTCCAGTCTTCTGTACTTTTATTTGACATTATCAGAAGTACCACAGAGGCAAAATGTCATGTTATGTCATAATATAAAATGACAAGCTCTGTACAAATACATGAACAGCAAATCTTTTATCTGGTATTAGTGAAATAAGTAGCAAAGATATAAATGTCTTCATTTACAAAGGATATAGATATTGCAAGTAAAGACAAGTGAAATCTTTTAAAGGAAGAATTTAAATTACTGTATGTGCATAAAATAATACGGGGCAAGAAGAATGGGAAGGCTCCCAGCAGTATAATAGAAGAGGTCACCATTCAAGCCGTTGCTTTTTTCTTTGATAATTTTATGTTCCTTTATATGTACCACTTGACTAGGTACCACAAAGCTCAGGGGATTTCTGGTATGCGTGGCCAGCAGAGGAAAGCATTCCAGTGGCAGGCCGGTCTTTACCAAAAAGCAGATCCCATGGTGTTGTGAGAAATCATATGCCACTGCAAGTTGGCCACTGGTGAATTCTCAGGATAACACCGATATTTGTGAAATAGCTTTTACAGCTGTCTTCTGAAGACAGATTTGTATTTGATGCAATGTGGAGAGTGAAATGAAGCATTATTGTACAGAAAGCAGTGGGATATGACCTGTAGTCTCATAGAGGTTGAAGTAAGAATTGAAAGAATTGCAGTAACATAATAATCACTCAGGAATAAGATACTCCCCAGGACAAGACAGTAGCAGAACTCAGATAAAGGTGACCCTCCTCTGGGTGAGTATACAAAGAAAACATACCCCCTTTGAACACAGATTTATCTGCACTTTATATGAGCTGTGAACTAAATAAAACAAAGAAATAAACATTACAAGGTATTATGCTGTAACATATTTTAAAATAGATTATATTTTGATGGTGAATGGTGCTGCACCTGGCTGGCAGCCAGTCACCAGTGGTATCGCCCAGGGATCAGTGCTGGGGCCAGTCCAGTTTAATATATTCATTGCTGATCTGGATAAAGGGATTGAGTCCATCATCAATAAATTTGCAGATGAGACCAAACTGTGAGTGTGTCAATCTGCTGGAGGGTAGGAGGGCTTTGCAAAGGGACCTGAATAGATGGGCAGAATCTAACAAGATGAAGTTTAATAAGTCCAGGTGCCAAGTCCTGAACTTTGACTGTAACAACCGCCTGCAGTGCTACAGGCTGGGACAGGGTGGCTGCCCAGGCAGAAAGGGACSTGGGGGTGCTGGTTGACAGTCGGCTGAACATGRGCCAGCAGTGTGCCCTGGTGGCCTAGAAGGCCAATGGYAYCCTGGCCTATGTCAGGAATAGTGTGGCCAGCAGGGAGGTCATTCTCCTCATGTACACAGTGCAGGTGAGGCAGCACCTTGAGTGCTGTGTCCAGTTCTGGCCCCTCAGTTTGGGAAGGACGTTGAGACGCTTCAGCGCATCCAGAGGAGGCAACGAGGCTGGTGAGGGGCTRGGAACACAAACCCTGTGAGGAACARCTGAGGGAGCTGGGGGTGTTTAGCCTGAGGAAAAGGAGACTCAGGGGTGACCTTATCACTCTCTACAACTTCCTGAAAGGTGGCTGTAGCCAGGTGRGGGTTGGTCYCTTTCACCAGGCAACAACTGACAGAACCTAAAGAGGACACACTCTTGAGCTGTACTAGGAGAAGTTTAGGTTAGACGTCAGAAAAAATTCTTCTYTGAAAGAGTGATTGGGCACTGGAATCGTCTGCCCAGGGAGATGGTAAAGTCATCATCCCTGGAGCTGTTTAAAAAACCACTGGAGGTGGCACTCMGTGCCATGGTTTACTTGATGAGGAGGTGTTAGGTTAGGTCATATGGTGGACTTGATGATCTAAAAGGTCTTTTCCAACCTTGTTCATTCTGTGATTCTGTGATTCTGTAATTTTGAAACTGTTAAAATAAGATATAAAAAAAAAAAAAAAAAAAAAGCAATTCCAAGCAGAAAAACAAATAGGATATTTCTTGCTTCAGCATCTCTCACATGTCTAAAATTTACCTAATTGTTTTAGCTGCACTAATAAACAATGCAGAGATATAATTTCTGTCAGAGCAGAAGTTACCTCAGCTATCTCAGGTATTTACATTAAGGTACAATGACAAATTGTTTATGGATGCTTCTTTTTATGCCCCTGCTGATTATGAAGAGAAGTCAGGCCAAATGACTCATCCCCCATGACACCTCTCTGATGACAGCATAAATCACCCTCATGAGTTCTTGTTTTCCTCTGTCCACTACAGCAAGGAAGTTAGAAAGTTCTCAACTGTCACTGAATTTCAACTCTATTAGATAGAGTTATTATCTTTCACTTTTCTGTCTGATTTTCTTTCTGTTCACAGAATAAAAACTACAGAACTACTCCTTCTCTTCCAAGAWAGTATCCAACTTGGTTTCTAGTGCTGGGTGCTGGGGATTTACACCAACATTCTGCTTTAAAAATTTAGTCAGAAACTGGTAAAGCAGAAATAAATCCATAACATTAACTTTAGTCTCACTTTTGTCTGTGGTCAAGTTAATTTTTGTGGTAGTACRGAGCTAGGTTTTCGTGTTGGTTTATGATTATGGTTTAGGCTAGGTTATGGTTAGATTTTGGATCTCGGATTAAAACAGGATTGAAAAATCCACTTRTGTTTTAGGTATTGCTCAGCATCAAGGTCTTTTCTAACTCAAACTTCCTCAGCAGTAATTAAGGAAGAATGGAAAACAGATTGTGGGGAGACAYAACTGGAGAAGCTCTCCCCATGTGACATCCAATGCCACTCAGGGTTGTGACCAGCAATAAAACCTGGGGAAAGGAATAGGAAGGGAGGACATTCATATTTATGACATTTGTCTTACCAAGTCACCACTGCATGTGATGAAGCCTTGCTTTCCTAGAGATGGCTGAAAATCTGCCTGCCCATGGGAAGTGATGACTGAAATGCTTGCATTCCTTTACTTGCACAGATGGTTTTGCCTCATTTATTAAACYATTTTTATCTCAACAGTGGTTTTTGCTTTTGCACTTCTAGTTCTTTTTGCCATACCAATGCAAAGAACTGAGTGTGAGGCTGTGTGGGGCTTGGCTGCCTACCAGGGTTAAACCACAACCACTCCTAAATTCTTATGCATGACCTGTTTTTCAATGATTTGTGTCAGAGATATTTTTAAAGTCTGACTTACCTATTGAAAATTTGTTTGCACCTACAAGCCTATTTAGCATTACTTTATTATCATTGCATAAACCACAGGGTTAAAGTGACTTCAGCATTTAATTAAAATATTTTGCCCTTTTTACAGAATTAGTATTCTAATGAAAGGTCTCTTTGTAAAAAAAAGAAATAAATAACCTGAATTTGATATAACTCTATCTTTACTTGCATCCCTCTTTAGAAAACTACATATTCCTCACAGGTATTGATTCCACTCTTTTAGGTGTGCACAGAAGCACACATGCATGCACACGCACACTCACACATACACACACACAAACAAATGCCAGCACTATAAAATTTAGTTTTCAGTCAAGCTGGAAGCCTTATATTGGAACAGCTGAACTAGTTGCTTACCAAAGAAATTTTGCACAGATAGTTACAGATGGGTGCTGAAGCATTATTTCCAACAACATCGGGCAGTCACTGAAGGAAAACCTGTGCTGGTATGTCACTTGAAATTCTGTACACATGAATGATCAATGGGATCAGATATGTCCAAAGGTCAACTTGAGTTCTACAACAGTATTCTAAGACTTTGACAAAGCTTKATCAATCTCATGAAAAACAGTCCATCTGGGCCAATTAGCTTCACTTTTGGTGCTGGCTTAGTTTCTTTACTTAGTGTTTCTTCACTACTACATGAATATTTGATTAGGGATGTTTTGTTTGGGTTTTTGTTTATTTGGTTTTGTTTTGGTTTTTTTGTTGTTTTGCTTTTGTGGGTTTTTTGTGGTTTTCTTTTTTGGTTTTTTTGGGGTTTTTGTGTGTTTCTTGTTTTGGTTTGGGGTTTTTTTGTTGGTTTGGTTTCCTTTGGTTTGATTTGTTTGTTTTTTTCAGAGAGTCTCAAGTATTTAACACATTAACTAATAAGATAACTTTGTGAATTACATGAGCTTCCTCTATGAAGATAGTATGCCAAATGTGCTTTGTGTTTTGGGTCAGAAGGATAGTCTGAATAAGAGTTCAAGTGTTTACTACAATATGGTAGCACTATTTACTAAATTCAGATTTTACACTGAAAGACAGTGAAAAACTTGGATGACCAACACCATATATTGAGAACTTCTCCACCTATACACRATATCAAAATTAATCCACAGACAGAATGAAGTGCCTACTAGTCCATTTAAAGTTAAAAAACATAGAAAATTAAGGAACAATATTGATTTTTTTTTTTTAGAAGTCTATTCCTGGCCTGAGCAGAAACTCAAAATCTCTATGAAAAGTCTTTGATAATATTAATTTTGTAGATTGAAGCCAAGTTTCCAGCTTTTAATTCTGCTAAAAATTACAATAGTAGTTGAAGAAAATTTGCCATATTAAATTCTGATTTTCTGATTGTCTTCAGAAATTTTTAATAATAAATATTGATATTAAATTTGTTTTCTGACAGTGTTAATTAACCACTATGTTGCTATCAGAAGGAGACAATGATACGGGCTTTTTCTTCCCTTTCATTTTATATGTTACTATTCCTCAATAAACATTTTATCCTGTGCAGATAGATGAAGCCACATGGGTAGATGTCAATCTTAAACTAGCAAAGTGGCATACTTCAAGTGCCGTGTGAGCTTAGGGTTGAAATTGTAGACAAGAATAATTTTATGTGTTTCATGCATGTACACTGCGTTTGAATCAATTTGAATTGCTCTCAGGTTATGTTCTTGATWTGGCAGTTAACAAAGGTCACACAGTGTAGCAGTAAAAATTATTTTTTGTGTTTGTGTGCTTTGAAGACCTAAACTAYAGCATAAGAGAGTTAGGGTCAAGTTTTCTCGGCAGGCTCTGCTGATACACTCCCATTTCTCACCTGCACATGCACAGTATGTGTGATAACCACTCCTTTTCTAGTGATACATTCTCTTTCCCTCGTATCTGTTTACCACACGTCCTAAGAGCACAGGAGCAGGCAATTCCCAAATATTGGAAGTCAAGCAGGTGTGCAGAAGGCCARTTTGGCTGAACAGGAATCTTCTCTTGGAAATAAGGCAAAAAAGAGTAGTGTATGTCCACTGGAAGAGAGGATCATGTGGAATCAGTGAGATGGCCACATCCTTTTGTCTCCATTGTCAAAACAATGTTATGAGACTGATGTGAAAATAAACCTCTCAAAGAACTGATTCCAGGTGTCCCRTCCTGTTCGTAGCTGTATATAAACRGTCRGCGTTTAATGGTTTCTAAATGCCATACTGGCAGGTGCTACTTGACACTGTAGGTGATGGTCCTGTGCAGGGTCAGGAGTTGATAATCTTTGTGGCTCCCTTTCAGCTCAGCATACTCTGCATATCTGTGATTCTGTGAAATCTGTGGTAGATATTAGGAAGAAATTTGTTACTGTGAGTGTGATGAGGCACTGGAACAGAGAAGCTSTGGATGCTTTGCCCCTGAAAGTGTTYAGGGCCAGGCTGGATGGGATATTGAGTGATCTGGTCTGGTGGAAGGCATCCCTGCCCATGGTAGGGGGATTAGAACTAGATATTCTTGAAGGTCCCTTCCAAGCCAAAACATTYTATGATTATATGATTCTAACAGAGGCAAAGATTTCTTGAAAACTGAGACTTGATAGGGAAAGAAGGAATTGAAAAGGAGAATAGTTTGCCATGGTTGGTTAAGGTGGAAACGTTAGCTTTACAGATTTTTGTTGAAAAATAAAGCTCCAGTGTTACGATTATTTGGAAACCCAGGACTAACACTTCTTTTACCATCTACTGCCATCAAGACATTAGACAGATGGGGTACAAATTACCTTGAATCTTCATTACATGCTCTGTTTCTTGTTTGTATCATCAGCCATTTAGCCATTGAGGTTCTTCTCTCGGTGTCATTTTTTTTTTCCCTACTCAATGATATTTACTTGCAAAATGACATTTACTTATAAAGTGACAGTCTTTTTCACCCTCAAGTGACATTTCTATGGCACACTGTGCAAATGTTTGGCAAAGATTTGCTGGATCGATTAGAGGAAACAAAGAGAAAACACACAACAGATGTTGATTTTCTTGTAGCTGTGACTGTTGTTTTGAAAGACTGACACAGAATTTTCAGGTTTTTCTATCTTCTTAGCAGCAATCCAAAAAAAATTGCCCAACAGCAGCACACACATAATTYCACCTTCATTAAACTGACTCTGAAGACTCCTAATAAGGGAGGCTGTGTGTCGTCTTTCACAAGATAAGCTGTCCTGAAAACAGCAAAACCATTACAGGACAGTCATGCATCAATCATGGAATTAGATGGACTAGCTTGCATTGACCTTACAAGAGACTTTTCTTTAGCATCAGAGAAGCAAAGAGCCATTTCCCCCAGCATTTCCTTATTTACTATGGCATTCATTTTTATAAGAAATTAGATTTTTGGAAAAATCCTGAGTCTGGTGAATATTTTAATTTTAAAATATCAGTTTTCCATTCCTTTGTTAATGATTTTTTCTGAATAAGCAGATACAAGAACTAAGAAATGTGTTGATATGATGACACATCACACAACCTTCAAGACCTGTTTGATGTGTTCTTTTAGATTTGTGCATTTTCCTATGCATTGTAGAAACATGAAAGAATTGATCAGSTCTTGGCAAAGCCTCAATCATTAAAGACCCAGTTCTTTTGGCTGAACATGTAGTTCACTGAATTTGGCACCACTAGCTCATAATCTTTAAGCTCGGTTTTAAAGAAAACAGTTAAAATATATCAACTTTCCATGCTGGTTTAGAAAATTTTAATAAAAGTAAAAATCCATGGCAATAAATGGTGTCTGGATGTTTATGCTAGAATCAACACTAGAGGTTACAATTAATAGTCTAACCATACTCATCTAAAATAATTTTATATGACTGACAGTGTCTGGGACATCTGCATAGGATTTGAAATACATGGCACAGGTCATTGTGGGATGCACAAAGCCTTCTAGAGCAGCAGCTGGATGCCAAAGGGAATACTCTGTAGGATCTCAAATGTCTCTAAATTCTTCAAGTYTAAGCTGCTCAATTTTCTTCTTGCTTGGAAGTTTTTTGCTTCATTTTTTTTGTTTTGGTTTTTTTTCCTTTTTTTTTTTCGTAAAGGAAAAATTCATTTCCTAATGTTCTGCTTCAGATCAAATATGGSATCAGTTTTCACAATTGCACTGAGAGGTTTTTTTGGTTTCTTTTTAGTTCTCACTGTTTCTTCTTTTAATGAAAAATTTCTAATCAGGTCCTTCTATGTATTCAAAAATCACTACTTAGATAAAAACACCTGCTCCTCAGAAAAGGTAAAGCAGATGTTAAAGAAAATGGATAGACTTAAATTAGTCAAGTCCCAGGCTCACCYCACCTCATGACATTCACTTATTGCCTTAACTTCAGAGGTTAACTGCTCCACAGTTTTGAGTCTAGTTCTAATTTRGTTTTGGACTCTCCAGTGTTTCATGTGACACAGAAGCCAGTGTAGCACGAAGTAGTGATCAGCTTAAGGATATCCAGCTAAAAATATCCAAAGAGTAAAAATGACTATCTGAGATCTGCCTTGTCCCTTGAAAGGAAATTGTTCTTCACTGATACTAAAAGGATCCTTTAGTAAGAAAAATTCCTAGTTCAGTGTCTACATAGATGAATGAATCTAGCTTCTGCTCTGCTTCTCAGAGTACTGCTTTCATGTGCACTAAAACAGAGATTACAAAAAAAAAAAAAAAAAGCAAGCTGGTGTATGTTACTTGTTTCCCTTTCCTAATTGTAGTCAGGTATGGCCCTTCTGTCAGACCTAATGACACTTTAATTGGAGAAAATGCATCCTCAGACATGAGGCCAAGAAGATCTGACTTTTAAAATGTGACCATCTACAAGCAGATGGAATCTGCAGTAAGGCTTAAATGAGACCACAAGTAATGAGAATGGACATATTAACTTATTTAGACACTGTAATTTCTGCAATCATTTCCAGGTATTTTAGTGAGCTCATCAGTATCATCTAAGTTCGGTCTGAGCTGGGTTTCACATAGATTTGCCACATTCATGAACTAGTCTCGGTTAAATGACATTTTAGACACTGAATCATAATATAAAATAACCTTTAATTCTGTCATTCCTATTAGGTCTTTATAAAATATATGTCTCCTCATGTAACTTTATGTAATATATGCAATATAGTAAATTTTAGTAATGTGCTTCGCAGTCTATGTTATAGCTAATTTTCCAGAATTTCTGAATTGTGGTTATGGATAYTGGATTTTTCATTTTCCTTCACATGCTGGGATGAATGGATATCTCTAAGTGTGGTCTTTTCTTCTCATAACCTCAGGAAGGCTCTGAAAGTGTCACTTTTAATGACGGAAAAGTAAATAGAAGGATGAAATTACAACTAAGAACAATGCTCTGAATTACCACCATCCTGTGAGTATGATTGTATCTGGATTAGTTTTTATGTTGGGTATGAATTCATACAATATAAAACAGAAGTGAGAAAACAATTTACATTATGAAAATGTCAGATTTTGAAATTAAGCACGGTAGGGTGGACAATGCTGAATAGATTTTTTGAAAATTGCTGCCCACACACTAACACATATCCATATTCCTATCAGCACTAACACCTATCCACATTCCTATCAAAAAATTACAATCTATATAATTTTTACCTTACACACCATGTAGAAATGTATTTTTAAATATTTTATAGTATATGAATACACAAACTTCCCATACTCATTGTATTTTAAATAAAAATATGAACATTTTTAATGTGTTAAAGTCACATGTAAACTATACTTCATAGAGAGATTTCCTCAGAGGATCTCTGTGCATTATTATGACATTATTATATTTAATTAGGTTTATTTTTAAGAAATATTCTATAAGTGTTTAATCTTTACCTCCATTGTATTCCCTCAATGTATTGTATACATTATATAAATAGTAATAATCTCTGTCTTATCTTTCAGAAAACTAGTTTAAAATTAAATTGCATTACATTTTAAACCTACTTATAGGGATGAAATTATGTCATATTAAAGGCTATATTCAATATTATAGGGGATAGTTACAGTTAATGATGAAATATGGAAATGATACATAAAAAAAGTTCATAAACCAACTAAAAAAAAAAAAGCTAATRTACCGGAAAACAATAAGAAAAAATGCCCAGAAATGGAAACTCTCACTTTTCCAGTCCATAGTGTACTTATCATCATAAAACAAAAATAGTGAATAGAAGCTTCAATTGCTTGAATAATTAGGTTCCCTGGGTTGGTATAGAAAAATAGACCATTTATTAAAAGGACATCACAATAAGAATTACAAAGAGTAATGAATGTCCTCTGGGAAAAAAATATATCCCTGAGTAATTAACAATGAAAAATTTCCTGGGGGAAGCTGAGGAAAAATGATGAAAATAATAAAAATATTTTGCCATAAAAAAGAATTATACAGCCTAATCAAGGTGCAAAGCACAAATTCCTGTTTAAAACAGGAAAAGGAGTGCTAGATACTCTTGTATTGTGTGGGCAGATGGTAAGGGTGTAAGAGTGGCTAATGCAGTGAACTTTATTTCATTCTAAGTTCTGTACCAAGGTCTGATATGATGAGAAGCTTACACAGATTCAGTAACCTTATATGGTGGCATATTTGGTCACATCAGCTTTCATATATACATATTWTAGAATTCTAAAGCTGCAATTAATCATTCAGTTGTGAGAGTTCCATTCCATTACTTTTTTTTTTTTTTTAATCTGTTTCATCTCAATTCTCTGAGCACTGTTTAGGGCTGCTATCAATGAATTTTAAAGCATTAGCATTAGCTGCAGTCTGTTAACAGGTGTTTATTTAGTTATGCCTTGGAGTGAAATATTTCTCCTGAGACTACAGTTTGAAGGAATTAATTTGCTAGATAATTTTCTACAAGGGTGTATATTTTATTTTATTATATTTTTATTTCATTAATCTAGTGGAAACTTGATCTAGGTTTAATGACCTYGAGTTAAGTAACATTCTGGCAAAGACAGCAACTGTGATAACAATGCTACACAGATAAGATATTGACAGCCGTAGACAACCATTCTCAAAACATTTCTGGTCCGCACTCCAAGTCATGTGATCAAATGCTGGCCTTTTTTGTTAGACAGAGACTGATTTAGCAGTCAAACAGTGTACACCAYGCTTTAATTGTTTTACTTTTTTTTCTCCATAGTTTAATTCCAATATAGTTCTTTGTTTCTGTCAACATTTATGGGATGGTCTTGCTTTTTTGTTGTTTTTTTGATCCTTTCAGACTGGCACTTGAGGACACCTCAGACACTCATGTAATTCTAGGGGACACAGGATGAAGTCACAATAAACAAATGTCTTCAGAGAAGACAGAAGAAAAGAGGAAGAAATAAAAGTCATGAACTCAAGAAAAAGTCATTGCACGTATTAAACATTGGAAAGTAGCACCAAAGTAGCTTTTCCATGTGATATGCTGAATAACAAATAGCCACTCAAATTTTCTTGAAATTCCCTTTGAAGATTTTTTTCCTTCTTATCATTATATATCTTTGTGTTTATTTCAGTTTTGTTGTGTGTCCCAACACACTACAACTAAACAAAATGCCCCAGGCTCTGGAAGTATTTGGAAACAGGTTTGGAACAAAGACTTGACACAAGCATTGCATAAGTTAAACAAAACTAGTTGGAAGGTCTTTTTGGAAAATCTGGACACTATCACTTCTTATCTTGGCAGGATTTTTGAAAGGAACAGACTCTGCGTGCTGTACTGCTGGCTCCCTATTCTGGACACATGATAACATAATTTCAGGATGAGATTTTTAAATTCCAAGTTAACTACATTTTGGAACAAATGCCTCYTTATAATCATTATAAACTTTGTGCTCCAGAAACAAAGTTTCTGAAGCWGGAGTTTTAATGTGCTTGTGTTTGCTAAGACTTAGACGAATTTGTAAAGAAGAGCATTTTAATTCTAATAGTAGATGATTGACACAACMTGAAATGTTATTTTTAAGCCTAAATTCAGAACTGCAGTATATAAATGCTACCTACCCAGACTTCACAGCACATGGTATGCCCTAGGTGAGTAAGATTTCTGTCAAAACCTTTCCTGAGGGCTGAAGTTGGAGCTACTGTGCAATCTCAGTGCAGACTTCAATGTTACTTTGCTGATCTCTTCACTTAAAGATTATTGACTTAAAAGAAGATTATTCTATATCTACACTTGCCATAATTTTTACCTATTTTATCCAGTTCTTTTCCAATGTGTAACAAAGACAGCAGGTGATGATGAAGGCTATGATGAACTGCAATACTTGGTTCTATCCTGCAGTGCCGACTTCATTCAGAATGGCTTAAAATGATGCAAATTTTCTCCATTTAATGTAGTGACTTTGATTTAGATAATACATCAATAGAAACTTGTTTGATTCAGATCCAACAAAACTTTAGCATAATTTCTTTTTATCATATATGAGCTATTGCTATCATATGTATTGTACTTTGACTATACTGTTATCTTTTTTCTCATATATATGCAGACAAATCATACTGCTTGTACCAATATATTATCTTTTCTTCCTAATCTCTTTCTAATGTTTGGTATTTTYATCAGTGCTGAATAGCACAGAAAAAAAAATGAAAAATGTAGCTTGATAGCCCAAAGGAATTTCAAGTTGGTGCAAAAGCAGCCATTCAGGTGCCAGTTTAAATGCTTTAAGTTATCTAAAACCTCAACACCAAACTGGAAATTAGACATGAGCCCATGAAAAACATAAACCATTCTGAATCAGCATATGAGGACCAGCCCTATGACATTGAAAATGGCATTAGACRCATATTACTGGATCACTGCCAGTAGGAAAGAAACAGCTTTTTGTATCCTGTGCAGTATCTCTATATTGAGGTACTAAAATATGAAGAGGATCTATGACAATTCCCCCGATTAGAAATGATGTTACTCAGACTATGTTAAGAGTCAGTGAGGAATAATTTAACTAATCTAGTTCCATTTTAAGGATGAACCTTCAGTAAGTGTAGAAAATTTAAGACTCCCAAAACAAGGTTCCTTTAGAATAGAGTGTCTTGATAAAGAACACCACTGCCCAGGCACTATAGTGATAGAGTAGCAAAAAGATTTTATTTCTAATTTATTTCTAATAGTTGTGAGCTGAAACGTATATTTTATCTGAGAGTGGATGGAAATTGTATTTATGTCAATTCTCTACTTATTTAAATTAAAGATATTTTTCAGCCTTGCCTACATTTAATRCTGGTTTTGATCTATGTGTCTTTTTATTTTTGTCAAGTGTGTGATAGTGCACCCGTACTGGTCAAGCTAAACAATTAATGGGCCTTTTTTACTGCTATTGCAAAAAGAAATTTCAAAAGGAAATCCCAAAGGACACAAGGTCTGAATGAAGTCTAGAAAYAGACTTTCTCAGACCTTGCAGAATTGCCAGAGTTTGCTGTGAGCCATCATACAGAACAAATAATTATTGAATTAGTTTTYAAAAAACTATTCAGAATTTCTTTTTATATTTGCTGTGAATTCAACACCAAAATTTCTCTCACATGGAGACATTCACAGAAATTAGGCATATTGTATATGCAAAAAAATTAGACAAATAAGCTAGTAAAATTATGAACCCTTGATTAACAGGCTGTAAACGGAGATAAGAGTTAAATTTGCAAGTATTGGCTCAACTGTACTCATCTGGACAATTTTTATACAATTTAGTAGAGTTAAAAACCACTGATAAGTCTRTGTCATTAATTTTTAAAATGCTCAAGATAACATCTCTGAGCAATAATGATGTTCTTTAAAATAAATGGAATTGAAGATTTTTAAAGACAATCCTAATCTTCAGGTCTGACTATCATATCCTTAGCACCATAAATGGCATATCTGCGTTTGACACTCATTTTCAGATTGCAACACATTTTTTCATTATTTTTACAAACCACATTTAAATTACTTTATAAGAAGAATATTAAAAAATCGAACCCAGATGTCCAGCACCATTAATACTACCCATGTATGTCCAGAAAAACATTGGAGTGAACTACTGTTCACCTTGGCTGCATTTCCACCAAAAGCAATCATGGTTTTGATGTTACACAGGTAAGTTACACTCTAGTTTCAGGCTCCCCCAACTCAACACCTGTGGGTTGAAGGGACACTCAACACCTCTTAAAGGGATTAACTGACCAAGGARCACCCAGTGAGCTCCCCAGCCAGTGTTTATAAGGAACTGTGAAAAAGAGGACGAAAACCACAGTATTTTATCGTGACACTCTCAACAAGATGCAGAACACACCATAGCACCAAGTGAACTAATATGGGTCCACATTAGCTGCACTTATGACATGTTACAAATAGGCAAAGCTTATTTTTGATTGTCTTGTTTCTACCTATTTTTAGGTCAAGGCCTTTTTCCTTCTTGATTTTCCTGTCTTCAATCCACTACTTATCAGGCAAGACCAATTTCATTTGTCCAGTCAGGGGTCKTGTCGTGCCTGCCTCAGTATGGATCCTTATTTCTCCTGTCATTTGTCATTCTACCTGCTCTCTATCCCTATTTTTTTTTTGTGATATTTGAATGTACACTTGCATAGGTCTATGTCAACACTATTAGAGGGAATACAAATCACACCKAATTTTTTCCAGGGACATCTATTCTTTCTAGTCCTTTCTTTGACCTTTTTTTCAAAAATTGAAATTGCACAAAGGCAAACCAGAAGCCACAGTTGGTACCAGTCTATCTCACATAGTGGGAAACAGGGTGAATGCAATTGTAGGGGTTGTAAGAGAGGRTCTATGTGACATTTAGATATTCTTTCTAAGAAGCAAGTGGTTGGATTTCTGGGGAGGAGTGTGGCTCATGAAAAAGCTTTCTGTTCTGAAGCAGCCAGTAAGACTGAAATAAGGTAAAATACTGAAATAAATGGTATGTATATGTRTATATACATATGTATACAAAATTCAACAATTTACAAACAGACAGGGAGACTGCTTCAGATTTACAAATTCAGGCATCTACAGGAGAGGGACCCTTATAAAACATACACTTAAGTTTCTATTATAGTCAGCCAATACAGTTAACAAACCTCAAAAAAGCAGTATCTTCTGAATGCAGACACCAGGGGTGCCATTMAGTTGCTTTAATTTGTCTACCATTGTTGCAGAAATCCTAGGTTATTTTTGTGTGTCTTTAGTTGTTGTTTCAGAAGGGCAGAGCTCTTTTGCACGTCCTGTGTCAAATATCATAGCCCTATATGGCTGTTTGTGTACCCTAGCACGTCTCAAAAGCCTTTCAGTGACCATTTTCAGGCATCTGAATCTATAAATATATATATATATGTATTTATATATTTACCATAGTTTAAATATAATTAAATTTACATTTTGTAATTTTAATTTTAAAAAGTACAAGACAAGATACAGTACAACTGTCTGTGCTCAAGAAAAATTGGTTCAAGGATTTACTGTTCTGACCCAGGTTATGGTTAGCTAAGACTAGCTAAATGCAGAAGGGATTTCTCATCTAAATTGCTTAGTTGAGTGCATAGAATTAAAAAAAAAATCCAACAAACTGAAGTGCTTGATAAAGCACAATGGCCAATAGTCAACACACCTAGCACATGCTTGAGCATTTTGCTGTTTGAAGAACAAACAGAACTTTGCAAGAGAACTAAATGCTTTCAAGTAAGTTGCCTCTCATCTAAAAATGAGAATCTGAGTATCTCTGGGACAGGTGTGGCCCTGTTTGTACCAAAATGATCATATATTTAAAAACTGAAAAAGACTGCTCAGAATAAGAGATCTTTGGAAGAAAAARCAATGAAGTTTGTTTTGTGTTGGTTTAGATTTGATTTTCTTAAACTTTTATGAGAATGTTAGACCGGTGGTTGCCACTGTCATGAAAAGAGGACACTTTATTTAATAGTCACACAATATTTTTCACTAAATGAATGATAAAATAAACCAAGTTTTTTAACTTCAAAAAGCATTTTAGRTATTCATAGTCAACTGTAGGCTGTTTCTGCATAGGCAGGTACAAGCAATTAATGGATGATAAAGTGCCTCTCCATGGAAAGTATTGTTGACATGCATCACTTTCTTTCTAATTTAATCCTTCAATTTGAATAGTATTCTAGGGATAGCTAAGGGTTAAAGCAGGATTATGTGTAATAAATTATGTGTATGATGAGATTCTCTGCATTCTTTTGTTTCTTGGTTTTATGTCTCTATCCTTTGGCAGAGTTCAAATCTGACTATAGGGCTTTATAAGATTTTTCTTTTTTCCCTCTTCTCCATTTTTTTTTTCCTAAACATCCCACATTTCTAAATAATGTAAGTATCCTGGCATGTACCATCTTTGACAAGTCAGAGCGATTATTTCTAGAGTACTGTCAGGTTAGATAAGCTTTCCATCTTGTGTTAAATCCTGTGTTGGAGTGCTTAATTCTAACACAACCTTCCACACTCTGACAGCATGACATTAGGAATCTACTGATACATGGAGGAAGTACATCTGGAAATTGAATGATTCATTGAACTTTTGGGACATGTCTTTCTCTATAAGTTTCAAAATTTATTAGCATAATTCATGTTAAATAATGTAAYGTTTCACAGCATGAAGAATTTTTCAGGTACATCATAAATATATATATATGTCTGCATGTATATGTGTATCCATATATATATTTATGTGTGTAAGCAGAGACATCATAAGAGGTAATTATTAAAGAGATTCATATGCTTATATTAAAATTATTTTTTTCAAATAGGTTCAAAAAAGGATATTACCATAAAGGTTTATATGGGTTTTTTCTATTACTATTATTATTATTATTATTATTATTATTATTATTATTATTATTATTATTATACCTTAGTGGCTTTCTCTTTCTGTTGATACTGGAGTTTAATTACATTTATATATATATATATATAATGTTTACTGCTTTTTAGTATGTTTGTCAGCTGTTGAAGGCCAGTTATATTGTAGTACAGATATGGAAATACATATGGCCTGTCCCCATACATAGAAAGAAAAGTTGACCACAAACTTATGGAAATTCTTGGCAAAAGTAGCAATTCAATTAACTCCACAGTTATGAATAACTGAAAAGAGGTGACTGTGTCACAATACTTTTTGTAATACTTTGCACCATTATACAACCTAATTAATAAATGATTTCTCAAGAAAAAAAGTGAAATATCTGAACCAAGAGGAGAAAAATTACTGAGATTTCCAGAACTGATTTAAAGCAAATGWATCAACACGACCAAGTTTTTAAGCCTTAAAAGACTGGCAGATTATATTCAATTAATGTCATGGGAATAATCTTACATAATAACATGAGAAGTCATGAGGAAAGTATTTATAAGATTCAGTAGCAAGAAATAAATCTAGATAAATTCAGAATTCAAAATAGAACTGAAACAGAGTTGCTTAATAATTATGGATTTTAGTCATCATCGGATGTGCAGGATTCTCTCTCGCTTGAAGTCTTTATCCCAAAAAAGACAGGTTTTCATTGAAAATTCTGTGTTTCATTGCAAAACTGTGAACTTGACAGAGGAACTTTCAGGTGAAATTCCAATGGGCTTGATTGTAGAAGAAATCAGAACAGATTAAGACAATTATTCCTTCTGGTGCTTGGGTGTCGCAGACTTCTTTTTATGAAAATCCTTTCTTAGAATTTTTTTTCCTGAGAAGCTGAGAGGCTCCAGGAACAAAATGTAAACAATGGTTATCTGCTGCTGTGGAATGCAACAGGTGGATCCGTGATTGGTCTCATGTGGATGTTTGGAATTAGTGACCAGTCACRGCAGAGCTGGCTCTCGCTCTCTGTCCAAGCCAGCTGCCTTTGTTATCATTCCTTTCCATTCTATTCTTCGCTTAGCCTTCTGAGATGAACCCTTTCCTTCTATTATTTTTAGTATAGTTTTAATGTAATATATATATCATAAAATAACAAATCAAGCCTTCTGAAATATGGAGTCAAATCCTCATCTCTTCCCTCATCCAAAGACCCCTGTGACCACTGYGACACTTCGGTTGTTTGGTTTTTTTCAAATCTCCTTAGGAAAGGAACATGGCATTATTATTCTGCTTTGCTGATGCCTCACCATGAAATAAATCTTTGGCAAGTCAATTCCAGAGGTGTGAATCAGGTGAAAACTTAGGAGAAAAGAAAATGAAGATAAAAAAGGAACAGGAAATTGTCTTTGTTTTGTGCTTGATGGCAGATTTCCATGAAACAAGACAATGAACTAAAATGCATTTGGAAAAAAGAAAATTCAATTGATTTCACCTATCTATCTTAGCACCAAAYACATTAGGATGTTTTTTGTTGCTTGGTGCAAAGATGAATGTACACAATAACCTTGAAGGAATAATTTTTTACAGTGTTGCCTCTGCTATTGTAATTCTTTTAGCCTTGTACAATTTAAAAATTAACCCTCCCATCCATCTTTCATACCCACCCATCTATTGTTCATGCCTCAGTCCTTATAAATTACTAATTCCTTGATGGACAGTGAGAGATACCCAAGCAAATTTCTATTTGTATGGAATGGAGAATTCTGTAGGTCTCTGATTTGTAACTTTAATCAGTTCCTCTGTCAGACAAATGGTTCAATTAATATGATTATATATATAGGTATAGGTGCCCTGTGTATGAATACAGGACAGCATTTCTCACACTAAATGAGACTGAAATTCCAAGAGTCATGTATGTCTCAAAGAAAAGTTAATTTCTTGCAATTAAGAACTGCTTTAGGAATGTTGCTGGTATAATCCAAGCCTAAATCTAATAGTTATTTTGCAATTACATTTCTGCTGGTGAATATCCAAATGTTAGACCAGATAATGATGCATGCAYCTAAAATATTTTAAATATTTTCTCCTATCTCGCCCAATTTGTCCTGATCTTTTAATTTTTTAGCCCACTATATGTTATCATATTTACATGCTATTAACCTTCTACTCAACTGAAGGATAAAACTTGTAATTTCAAAAACGTCCATACATTTTCCCCTGTCATAGAATATTACTTCCTGTTATTTAAAGAAATTTGAAAGAAATTCAGCATGGCTGATATTGCAAATTGCAGCATTTAAAACATRGAAATTGTCTTAGTAGTTAGATAGATATTTTTCATTAAAATTACAATCTATTATTTATACTAC
Source organism: Cardinalis cardinalis (assembly GCA_014549065.1). NCBI lineage: Eukaryota > Metazoa > Chordata > Aves > Passeriformes > Cardinalidae > Cardinalis > Cardinalis cardinalis. Next base: position 6,857,714 of record JACDOX010000031.1, read on the forward strand.
TAATAAATACGTCTAATGAGTGTATTGTCTCATAAATATTGATGACTTTTTTAACAAAGACTATTCTGAAAATAAAGAGGATTCTGAAAATTCTGTTTTGAAGTATCTAACTTTATTCTGAAGCAGAAAACAAAAATCTCTGGCTTAGGTTCCTAAATACTTAGGCAAAATATCAGGACAGCCAGGTAACTCAAAAAGGAATGTAGAAACCAACATTCAGGAGAGCAAATATCGGGGCAGAGGTGTATCTCTTCCTAAGTTTTTGCCAACAGGACTGCCACTTGGAACTGACAGTCTGGAACTGTTCTGGTGAAAGCAGGCCAAAAGACAATTCTTCTCCAARAGGAAATATAATCTGTATTAAATTCTGCTCACTGGGAATATGTCCTAAGTTTTGATGATAACAAGCAGTGATATCACCTTCATTTTGTCCAGTCTTGATGTGCAATTTGTAGGTTCTGAATGATACCAGGCTTTGATCTGTCCAGGCTCATAAATCTGAAATGTATACGGAGGTGCARCTTAAATAGTGAGGTAAGCATCAGTAATAAAAGGAAAGTACTATTATAGGCTAAATGACACTGAGTTGAAAGGACAGATGCTCAGGAACCAATGTATTCAGCCTGTGATGTCTGCTGAATTCCAACTCCAAGGACTGTGGTTGCTTGTTGCCTCTAATAAAAAATTATGTTTTCACCTTTTATGGGTATCACTCAYTTAGTTTCTGTGAATTAGAAATTAATTTTGAAGAACACAAACTATTGCTCTTCGATATAAATAATAAAGACAATAACAGAATATTTTAAAGTACTGCATATATTAGAAACTAATTGCATGCAGGATATCACTAACCACAGCTAATTGCCATTGAAGAATGTAGATTGCAATTTTGCTGTTTGATTAATGAGAGTTTAAACCCCTTGAATTCTCTTTGTTCTTTGTAACCRTGATTTGGTATTTATAATATTTTTAGATAGGCTTTTTTTCATGGTGTTTAAATGCTTAAGGGGAAAACCCTTTAGACCTCAATATTGTAATTTGGAGACTGTAGTTTTTAATGAGAGTTTTTCAGTTTTACTCTTTAGGCGTTCCTTGTTCATTATCTCATCTGTGACCTTCAAACATTCTGGAAGGAGATATTGAGATACTATGATTTCTACTTTTAGCATGTTTGTTTTACATACATCGAGGTCTCTAAAATGGCGATAAGGAGGGCAGGAAAGAAATGCCATCAGTAGAGTATTTCTCTTTCTGTGTCATCTCACTGACCCCCTCCTCTGCTGCCTTCCTGTGTGCTGCTTTCTGCAATAGCTGTTTCCAAAGGACCAGATCTCTAATTCCTCTATGTCTCGCACCTTGYATTTGGATATGATACGACAATCTTTTTAGAGAAAGGGATTAGAAGGATAGACAATGTAAAATGATGTGGAAAAATGTCCTTTCAGTAGTGATTGCCTCACAGAGCTGGATTTTACTAGACATTGATAAGGCTGGGCTGCAGGATGTTCTTCAGGTTACTTGCATGGTCACCAGCGGCTAGTGCATTAGCTGTGAAGAAAGAAGAAAAAATATTCTAGAAATATAATGATATTCCCTCCTTTCTTTTTTATCTAGTAAAGGCACAAACATGATTGCATGTACATTTGCACCATGTCAGTGTAACATATACTCTTTATCTTTGACCTTGGAGAGATAAGATGCGTATTTAGGACACCTTGCTAAATTAATTTCCATCAAAGGCATAAGGAATTCTRTCTATGTTGAGAAAAAACATTGAAGACATTACAACATTTAGACRGCAAGATCTATGTTCCTTCATGTCCACGTTAGCCCAGAGTATGAGTATCAACTATCTTACCCATGGGAATACAAAACCCCTTTTTCAGACAGATATCTATGCAGGCAACAAAGATTAGCAGATGTCCAGCTGTTCTTTRTAAATCTTTGTAATTAAACAAAAATTACAGTGGTTACATATATTCAAAGGGAGAAATACAAACATTTCTAGGGAAGAAATACAAACATTTTGATAACAGATTAATTTACCTGGACTAGTCAAAAGGTAAAATTTATGCCTTAAAAATATACTTTTGAAAATAGGTATGCATGTATTGCTTCCAATGTCACAAATATCATTAAGCAAAAATGTAGGTATGAGTTGCTGTTTTCTACAATTCTTGTATATAATTTTACCACAGATATAGAGGAAATAAGAGTAATTCAATTCCAGATTTTTGAAAGGTAAAAGATGCAAGGACTGGTAGCACTAACATTTCTAGATCAAAGTGTTTTGTTCCGAGGCACACAGCTCAGAAAAACAAAGACCTCATCTTTATTGTCTTCAATAATGAAGGAAGAATCCATTGAACTTATTAACATGYTTAATTATTTATGGCATTTGGGATGAGTCAGAAAGGTATCCATTTTATTATTTAATAACTTAAATGATTAAAGATTAATTGAATCATTGATCAGCTAGAAACAGTTGTGCTGAAGGCCTGAAGATCTATTCTGTTAGATAGTAGGCAGCTCCTGCAAGATGTTTGAGAAATATCTTTATCTTTCAAATTTGAAAAGCTGCCATCTGGAGCTGTATTCCCACATTTTGCTGAGCAGCACTCTCTTGGCTAAGAAGAAAAGTCATATGTTCTTTTTGGTATAGCTTATTTATGTACTCTTGAGCTTCCCATCACCAAGTAATTTTCAGTGCGAGTCAATCTTCCAAAAATGGGGATTTGCAGAGGCAAATCTCCACAGAGATTRGATGGCTTTTCATATCGAATGGTCTGGGTATATCACCTCTGCCTAGCCAGTTAATCCACCATCTTTTCTTTTTCAGAGTTTTTGGTTGGTATTTCATATAAACTGATAAGAAAAATAAACTGGATGAAACTGAAGCCATAGCCTTTTGTGGAAACTGGTGCAATAGAGTTGAGATTTGAGATAGGCTGGACATGTAGTGCAAGCAGTCACTGCTTTCTAGTTGTCTATGCATGTGACATTTCCRAAATATCCACTTTTAGAAAATATTTTGATCCAAGTAAAACACTTATTTTCAGGCCAGTGGATAAATTCATATACAAATAACGACTCTTCAGCTTAGCAACTCTAATTAGCATTCTAAGAGAATGCACTAGAATATTTTTAATGCCAGTTAGTTTTGGGAGTTTATGGGGGTTTGTGTTTTTCCTCTTATTTTCCTTGAATCACGACATACTCCTTTTTGTGATGTGTCATTAAGTCTGGAAATAAACAAATCATTGCTGTAGAACTGGCATTAATAAAATCCTATACATGTGACAATATGGGAGAGTAGATATTTTGGAAGCAAAAAAGAATGTTTACTGTGTCTGTGCCAGAAAAAGATGTTTWGCCTACAGCTATTTCATGGCAGTATTAGTGTCCAAGTTCTGAAAGCAATGGAATAGATTTAGCTTGCTTGTAGACTTTTATTGTTATTTTTGCATGGAAAATATCAGCAGACAGAAACTCTGAAAAGTCCCTCTATTCAGGCAGTCATTGCATTTCAGGAATAACAAGAAGCATAATTGTTTACTCTGTATAACTGCAGATAAACCCCTGTAAACCTGCTTTCTTCCACTACTCCTCCTTCCTTTTGCTTTTTTTTTTCCCTCTAAGTAACAGAGAATTCAGTGAAGCATAAGCTCAACTGATATCTATCTCAATTGATTAACTGTCTAAAAGATTTGATTTTCAGAATAGATGCCCAAGAGAGCTCCAATTCATTAGTGGTTGTCCACATGTGATTAGAAACTGTGGGAGGTCTAACCCCCTCTTTTAATTGATCCAATTTCATATTCCTCATGGTCATTAAGTGTGTTAATGGTAACTTAGCACCTGCATTAAGAAACCAACTTAACAGCATCCTACAAATGACTTTAAGTCAGCAGGTGCCAAATTTACAGGGGAAAAATGACATGATTTCTGCTCTAATGTTACTGCAGGAGGGATATGAAGTAATAAAATGTTGCAATTGTTTAATCCATCATGATCAAGAAGTCATCATTTGATGATAACATGATTGTTATATAATAACTATCCTTTGTTACTTGATTGCCCCTTCTTCACTCAAGGGTATCATTCCTTTTTTTTATGTTAATAACTACATTCATTTATGCTACTCTGTWAGGAAGTAAGACTTTCCACTTTCTTTACTATAATGATATCATAAGATTGAAGAATCTGTTTTTGCTGTAGGTTATGCCAGAAACACCCACAGATTCTTTATTATTATGCTGTGTTTACACAGACATTTTACTTGAGAAATCTATTTGTAAATCATATGAAAGGAAGCTCTCATTTTAATAGCATGCTACTTCTAAAGGTATTTTGATTCCAGCAGGATTGGCAGTACTTTAAATAAATGTTGAAAGAGAATTTAAGACAGAGTTTGGGAGTAATTATAGCAAATATTCAAGTTATATCAGTTTTTAATAAGGGATATRAAAATTAAACTTTTCATTTAAAGATATTGTCCGATATTGTTTCTTAATTTCTTCCTCAAAATCTATCTGCAAGACGACTGCATAGATAAACACCACAAATACAATTTCTTGGAATTGTACCTCTTCACAATCCCAAATTTGTCCCATTCTGAGCGGCCATGTGCCTAAACCCTGTTCATTTCCAGAAAATATCTGGAGAAGTGTCTGTGCTCCCTGGAGTGTTCAGTCTGTGAAGCATTCTGACAATGGCATGTTTAGCATGCACCTATTGGATTAGGTTGTCATACAAAATGGAGTTACTCTAGGTTTTGTTACTGCACAACAGTGTAATTGGCAATAATTTCCCAAAATGTCTGAGAAATCAAAGAGCATTCTAAGAATGGAAGGGAATCTGGTCTGTTTTAAGCTGTGACAGTGGGTACCCCATGCAGTAAGAAGACAGAAGGAAATTCCAGAACTGTTCCTTAGAATTGGTTAGCATTTAAGGAAAAATCAAGTAGAAGAATATGAAAGACAGGTCATGGGGGAATGAGAATGTAGGCGGTATAGGATGTTACATTAAGAATGTAAGGGGAAGAGAGGAGTAGAGAATGTGAGATGTAAAAAGTAGGGTTTAGGGTGTTGGCTGGCAGGATAACAGATGAATGTTATCCTTTTAGAAAATGAATGCAGTTTCTAATATTTCTAATGTTACAGAAAACCAACCTTATTGGCTTCTGSACCAACACAAAATATATAAATACACTAAATATAAACTCTAGGCCAGATGCTTTTCAGAAAAGAAAAGATGGTGCTCTGAGTTACAGGAAGACCCAGGGACCTATGGCAGCAGCCAGGTGACTGGATACTCAGATGCACAGCTGGAGCTGAGGGTCCTAGACGTTTGCACACTTTGAAAGGGAGAATATAAAATCCCTGGATTTCCTTCATTTAGGGTCCCTTTCCAGAGGCACCCGGCTCTGGCTATTACTTCATTATTTAGCTGTTGCACCAGGACTAAAATATTTTAAATATCAGGATGCCTGAGATTTAGTTTGGGAAACCTGGGGTAGAGATGGCATGGACTGTGAGAATGGGGTGTGTGAGGAGTTAAAAGGAGCACCTGTTGTTTCACTGGAGCGATGCCCTGTGAAGGGCTGCAGTTCCACTCAAGCTGTGTGGCTGTGGCTGCCAGCATGGCTCCTGAGTGGTCAAATGGGAAAACTTCCTTGGCAAGGGGACCTATTTTTAGATTGAAGATAAGCATATCTGAGAAAATAATTGGGATGCTGATTGCTATCAATTTCTAGTTCTTAGATGAATACGGAAGTGTCCTGACAAAGTGCACATATTTGCATCTTTCCTAGAAAGCARCAAGCGTTTGGCTTGGTTATGAAGGCGTGTTGCTTTCTGCTACCATGCAGGAATGGTGGGAAGGAGATTTGCTCCTATAGTCCTACAGCTGGACTCTGTGCTTACATGAAAAGAGTAAGCTCAGACATGATATTAACAGGCACTCCTTGAGAGAGACCAAGGCTGTGCCTCTCAGAGAGGAAAACCGAGTTCCTTGGGTGTCGAGCCAGAAGCTCCATGTTCTTTTACTTTACAATAACATGCTCCTAGGATTCATCCTTTGCTTATTAATTTCTCAGGACTCAAAACTCAGACTCTTTARGTGAATTGTTTTGTCAGACCTCATTCGGTGATCGGTTTAAAAAATARTAATTAGTTAAATGTGAGCTTCATATAAATATTTATTTATATGTTTAAACACATTTTCATACAGTGATATCAGATTTGTTTAATTAGTTCAGCTGAACTAACAGATTGTCATGACTGGCATAGTGGTGTGTAATCAGCAAGTTTCTGTGTTAAAGCTCAGAGCACAAGTTTAATATGCAAAGGAAATGTAGAATTCTTCATGCTTGTATTTTACTTTTGGGRCTGACAATATGAGTATAGCTTGTTCAAGAAGATATAAAATGTGATTCTATTAMTATTACCTTACATATTAAGTTTATATAATCCTTACGTTTCCATCTGTGTCACATTTTGATACAGAACAAAAAKGCTGCCAGACGTTTTACAGTTATGTAGTTTAATGGAAAAGTGTTGGAACCATCTGTAAAATCCCCCCACAAAGAAAATCTAAATGTTTAGTATTTTTATTCTTTTTGATGTATGTCCAAGAAACTGCAACAAGGAATCTAAAKAAGAATACATGCAGAAAAAAGAGGAAAGAATAAAACTGAAAWTTTTTGTAACAGTAATTCACCCAGCATGCAGGTATTTGGCCTTTGTCTAGTAGAAAAGGAAAGGATATAGACTTAAAGGTTTTATATGTACATRTGTAGGTATATGTCTAAAAGTTTTCATATGATTTAAAGAGCATGGCTAAGCAGAATTTTCAATTTTTTTTTTAATTCCTGACCTCTTTTTCTGGTTTTTTTTTTCTGATCTTCTAAGTACAAATTAACAGAAGCCAAAGTAAGTAAAGTAAAAAAAGGTGAGTAAATAAAATAATGATTATCCCGCTCTAGCCTTTAGGAAAACTTAAATCTGTTGAAACTTTTCATTAGTATTTCCCTGCTTGTCTCTTTATTTCTTGATGAATTTCCCACAGGGRAAAAGAGTCTTATTAACTGACTAATGAATACCTGGGTCATAAATATAAATTATGAAGATTCTGTAGACAACTTTTGGGTAMAGTGTGAATAATTTAATTCTTCATTAACTCTTTAGAGTGAATATCCTATCATCCTCCAAGTTTTGATTTTCTTAGTAAATTTAATTTAATCCTTATACTTCTAATATGGTATCAAAACAAGCAGCAACAGTTGCATAAATCAAAACACGTGTTGATAGTTTCCACAGCATTCCAGTCAAATTCTTAGTTTGTATAAACTGCTTTTTGTCTAACAAAGTCAGTGGTGAAGTATCTTTTTATAGCAGTTGAGGGCTTGGCTCCTTATAACACAGAAAATGGATTTCCTTTGGGACCCTACCTGATACTGCATTTGTAAATTGCTACAAGCCTGGTGCATCAATAGCCTGGTGTGAGCAATTCAGACCAATATTTTTTTTAATTTCAGAGCAAAATGGGGAATGTACTTTACAAAGAGAGAGCTTAGAAAAGCACAATTATAATTAGAACTATACTATGGCTGAAAAATTGGGAATGTATAGTCGTTTCAGCTGATATAGAAAAACATTGTGCTGATTTTCTCTCCCTTCAAAAAGCATTGCTTTATTCTAATCAATGGAAAATTATGAAAACTGATTGATGAAAATAGGTCTCTCACTTTTAATGTACTTTCTATATATATACAATAACTTTTCATAGGTTGACATTTATGTATCTATGTGCTGAATATTTTATTAGAAAATTTATGATAATTAGAAGTGGAGAATGCAAAAAATTGTCTTTACCTGGTCGCAGGATTTGAATACGTTGAACTGTTTCACAGGAAACAAAAGAGTACTCTGATGCTTGGGACAGAGCACTGAGGGAAGTACAGAATATGCCTATGTGCATTTGTCAGCACATATGGAGACACCAGAATTCAGGTGGTTTAATCTTCTACTGTATCCTACTTCTATAGTTTGGCAAAACATTTGTACCCAACAGAGAAGCTTGCTTGCCTGTCTTCTAGACTCAGACAGAATTTTGAAATTCGGTGTACTCCAGGCTCTCAGAAGGGCTCAGTCTGCCTACCAGGAAGACAGAGCGCTTCACAATATGCAGCAGTACGTTCTCCTTCGGTATGTTCTAAAAAGAGTTGCTTGCTTTTTATGTTCTTACTGATTTGAGCCCTCACAGCAATTCCCTGAGCAACTATCTTTGTTCTATTCCACATAAAAATAATTTGTCTTTCTACAGCTTAATTTGTGCCTTTGAAGTCATTAAGAGCAGAATCAGGTCTCGTACACATGCTTCAGGAATGAGACATTTGCAGGGCATTTTCTTCTGTTTGGAGAAAGTGGGTACTCTTAGTAACTAAATATAAATACACCATGCATTGCTATTACCATGTCTAAATATGCTTTCATGATGAGAATAATTAGAGTGATTACATGATGTTGGGACATTGTGTTTTTTAAGTTACAGTTGTGATTATTTGCCTTCATTATGAAAATTTTGTATCTACTGGTACATGTCTGCTATACATGCAATTCTTTTCTTAATTGGCAAAACAGTTAAGATTTAAATCATTTTCTAACACAGCACTAATTTTTCTCTAGCTTTCCTTTTTATAGTTAATTTTTCATTCCTACTGTCTCTAAACTCATTGGAAAGAAACAGGAGTCACGTGCTTAGTCTGAATGTTGCTTGAGTTAATCTGCTTGGCTTAAAACTTCATACTTAAGTAATGTTTGTATCAATGATCAAAGATTTAGAATTCCTTACATTCTCACAAAAGCAGCAGTATTATGAGTAAATATTTTAGTTGGGTGGAACCTCAGTAGAATTTTGGGCCRCCCTATCAGGTTCAGATACTGGGCAGATTAAGCTCCTCAAAATTTTAGGCAGTCAGGTCTTGAAACTCCCTTCCAGTCTCTCTGGACAAACTACTCCATTGTTTCACTGCTTTCATTATTAAGAATTTTCCTTCCAGCAAATCTGATCCTTACATAGTTTAGTTTCTGCCTATTGCACTTCACATTGTGCTTGWATCATGTAATGATGTAGGTATTCTTGGAACTGCTTTCCTTTAGGTAACTTCACACATTTGTCTTTTAGTACTGTCAAGTGAACTATTGAATTAGCAGTCCTGAAAGATAACACTTGCTTCTTGATCAAGACACAATGCAATAAAGGACCTCCTTATGCTGGCTTTGTCAAAAACAAAGCTAGTGTCTGCCAATAAATGCAAATGCACAGAGAGATCTCAGTCTGCCTTTATACTGRTTGTTCTTAATAGCTGCATTTAGACATTATATTGCCTTTCTTATGCCCTCATCACTTTTCATGCAAATGCCAGACACCTTTTTCTTGAAAATTTCATTTTTTTAAACTTAATTTGTAAAGGGTTTTGCATTCTTAGCTTATGTAGTTCTTGTTGTCTTACTGCCCTGTCTGTTAGGAAGTTAATGCATTATGTACAGGAAACTCCTTTCTTCAAATTATTACATTTACAGTGGAATAGACAGATGACAAAGCAGACACTACAAAAATGTCAGTGCCCTGAATGTTAAAATGAAGTCTTAGTTTTCAGTCCTTCTAGACTTACTATGCCAAGAGCTGGGATTTTACTAAGGTTCTTGTTACACCAAGCAATCTGTTCCTCTGCAGAAGTAGTTGTGCAATGTCATTTGATTGTATTTTGTCCAGTAGTGTTCTGCTGACTTGAGAGTTTTGGGGTTTTTTTTCTCTTTTGTCTTTTTTCCACAATGTGTTTCCACCTTTTCTGTCTTCTTATAAAATTACTTACAATTTAATGGGTCTTCTAATTGAAGTGAAAGGTGCTTGTTTGCACTTAAAAATAGCTTTCAGTGAATTTGTCATGTACCAGTAATAGAAGAGCTGTCTTTCTGTTATTAGCACTCCGGAATAAACCTATGGTTAATACCTTATTTACACAAACTGAAGACGTTGGGCGACCTTGAAGCTGCATTGTGTTCAGTGCCCTTTTTATAACCTTAATTACCAGGGAATACAGCGCTTTAAAGAAGGACTAACATTTCACTTTAACATCCACGATAATCTATTACAAAGCCAGCTAAGCCACCCCCCAAATACGGAGAAATGTTATTACATGCTCAGCTAGCTGTCAAGGGCCCTGAGTCAGTGGCTTACAGTTATCAAAAGTAACAAGGTTGTTCAGAATTTCATCCAACAAAGCCAGCCAGCTTATGAAGGGATTAAGCACTCTTTGATTAGAACAAATGGAACACATCCTGTCCTTTTAATTAGCATTCCCTTTTACTTGGTTTAGTCTGGTAATTTGACACTCTTACTAGCCAATGCAAGAAAATACTCGGTTGGGGCTTACCCATGAGTATTATGGCAGCAGTATATTAGTGTGCACTAGCTAAATTGTGAGCAATCTTGGAGATCATGCTCAACCTCCTATGCAATTCCCAAAGGCATAATGTCAACAGACAGAGTGTAATAATATTTAATGCAATGTGTAGCAGCAGACTCCATGAGCCTTTAGGCACAATATATTGCCCTGAGGCCACAGTCTTTCTAGCTTCTATTCTAGACAACCAAAAAGATTTTATGTTAGCTTCATTGATATTTTAGAGGTTCATATTTTAATTTCTCACTTAAGTCAGTCAAAGCAATGTGTGTTTGCAGTGGTGAAGAAATAGGTGAAAAATATGTTGAAAATAATGAGGTGTTCATATGAAGACAGCTTGGTGTGGAAACATTCACCATTGCCATGTTGAAAAGAAAGAAATCAGCTGTTTCATTGGAACACAAATACTGGCACCTTGAATTTGTACTACCTTTCCTCACCTTTTCCCTTACTTGGTATCTCAGTGTGGATTGGTATTTGATAAAGATTGAAGAAATTACAGGTGAAAAACCTGCTCTCCAGACTTCAGTTGTGCCAAACTCCAATAATACACTGAATAAATTGCTGGATGAAATGATCATCAATGTTTTTCAAGCTGCCTACTTTCTCTGATGCCTTTSATTGACATGCATTTGAAATAAAATCCACTGTATGTTGTCCCTCTTTGTCTCAAATCAACTGCTTGAATGTGTACTTGAGAAGGTCCTCCTGCTCACCTATATCCCGTAATTCCCTCCTTTCTTCTATCCTTCCCTCTGTATGATCCTAAGTGCAAAATATCCAGGTTTGTTTAGCACAAACAGTGGTGACAGTCAGCTCATGTYTCAAGAGCAGCTGCTCATCTCCTAATCTCCACCCACCAGACATCACCCCCTCCTCAGATCTGCCCTGTGATCGGCTTGTGTAATTACTCCCTAACACAGTTCAGCCAGAAGTATCTGTGTTAAAAAAGGTCGAACTTTTAAAGGATTTGAGTTAACCAAAATGATATTGACTTCATGATTTATTTGGGAAGTAGGTATAATCTTGTTCCATTATTATTAAAATTTGACTTTTATCTTGTATTTCTCATTCCTAAAAGTACAAAAGAAGCGTAGTATTTGATTTATATGGTCTTCTGCTGGACTACAAAACAACTAATTTAAAAATATAATTTTTTTTTTTTAAGGTCCCTTCTAACTCAAGCCATTCTGTGATTCTGTGATCAACTGGAATTAGATTTYATGTATTGTTTCCCAAAGCTATCATTATGTCTCCCACCACACCTTTATTGTCCTGCAGTAGAGCATTGAAGCAGACAATACAACCCGCATKTCTGTAGATATTTAGACTTTCATTTTCAGTTCACACCAAGACTTAGGACTTACTAGAAATACTTGAGGGAACTTAGTTATCACTCCTCCCAAATTCTGTAAGTGGGCACTATTTTCTTAGGGCAGAAGAGCAGGATATTTGGTGTCTCTGCAGTATTAGATTTAGGAAAGTCTGCTGGGAATTACATAGAGAAGCCTGGGTTTTTTTCGTTGGTCTTTTTCTTCAAGTGCTTCACCTCTTATTGGGTTATTTGCCTGCCTACAGGCAGGAAGCAGTATAAATTACTGTAAAAGTCCATAGTAACTGAAACTTCACTCTTATCACAGCTCTTACCCCTTTCTACAGTCTGTATTTTTGTGTGACCTCTGACAGAAACATTCAAAGGATATGCTTCAAATTCACTTTTCAGACCTCAACAATATTCTAAATCCTTTTAGAAGCTTAAAAAGTTTACATTCTAAGAGACAAATCTAGTCCATTTTCAAGGATAGTATTTAAAAAAAATGTACAACAGCAAAATTCAATATGAAAACTCTTTCTGAAGAAAAAAAAAGAATAAAATTATTTGCCCTTGAGAATGACTAAAGTATAGAGAAAGATCAGTGTAAGGTTGGTGGGATTTTTTGTAATTTAACAAGAATTTCTGTTTTAATGAAAGAAAAAATATTATTTCAGATTGCCTGTAAAAAGTAAGATTCTTTATAATGATGCATGAAATGCCACCACAATGATTTTTCTCCTTTATGTATATTTTTAAAATATGAYGGGCATGTTTTGGTTTGGGCATAATAAGTCATGCACATCACAGTAGTTTCTTTTAACTTTTTTCTTGTTTTCCAGTGTTACGTTGGGTTTGGTTTTTTTAATGTATCCTGGGATGTAAAACTCATTTGAAAATGACAAACCACCTAGTTTCATGGAAGACATTTTCAAAATGAAATTTCCTTGAAGGACAAAACATAATGAAATTAAGTGAAATATTTTTTTTTCTCTCCTTTTTATAGAGGCTTTTAAGACACTTAATGTTCTATGAAATAACACTTTCTAGATTGCGTTTCTCTAATAGATGAATAACATGGAATTAAAGTAATTGAATGGAAGCCGTAAGGTAGTCATTTAATTTSAAGAATATAAGTATAGAAACAACTTGGGTAAGTTGCAGGATGAAATATAAAAATAATAATAGATGACATCATAGGKAAAATGGAAAGGGCCAAACAAAAGTATTCAAGAATTTATCAAGAATGTGAGAAAAAGTGAAAAAAAAGGATAAAATTGTGATTTATGCGTTTCTTTAGAAAAGTTCTTTCATGTGTCAAGATTGAACACAGAGTAATACTGTGAAAAAACCACTGTTTCAATTCTCTTTTATGTGTGTCATAAAAACTTACTAAAGAATTAATTACACAAAAACAAGGAAGGATACACTTGTCATTTGCTAATGTGACTAAAAAAMCACTTTGATTTCACCTGTAAATATTCACACATCAGATTGATAAAAAAAAAAAAGGTGAAGTAACATCTAGCAAAAAAATTACCTGGGAACAATTYAATTGCTAGGATATTTTGTTTGTGCCCCACACCCCACAATATACATATAAATACAAAGACAGTGTGTATGCACACTCACACACATTTGTGTGTGTTTACAATGAACCACATACATAAATATACTAGAGTGAAACACGTAAGGAGACTCTCCACTAAAGGCGGAAATATTTGTGTATTTTACCRGATATCTAGTTGTGCTCAGCTGTTCCCAATTGATTGTTCATTTGCCTCATTGATGCAAACAATGAAATTCCATCAAAAACTAATACAAGTTGTATTRACAATTCATAACTGAACTTCAAAAACAAAAGAGAAAATATCTATTTTTAATCTGYGTCATTCAGTCTTCCAGGTGCTTTTTGAAGCGGAAATTTTAAAGAAAATAATTCTTTTTTTCTAGAATATATTTGAAAATTCAAAGTCTGGTGGGTTTTTTAAGATGTGAATCTGTATGTTTCTAACATCTATAAAGTAATGTCTAATGACTCCTAAATAAAGGACAAATGAAAGAAGCCAGTTAAAGATTAAACAATATATCTCTACTTAAGCTCAAATGGGAAACACAAATATTGTTATTGCAATTCATAACTTATGATTACAGATTTGATGTGTTTGTGTATTGATGTACTAATTTATTATACACTGCATGTATATTAAATAATGCTAATTTAATTATGCCTGATCAAATTATTATGGGAGGGAGGAACTAAAATTGCTTTCCTGGGAATGTTATAAAAGGTTTGCAGAATAAAAAGGAAACTTTGAAGTTAGACAGAATAGAAGAGGCTCTCATATCAGAAGTTGTTTAGAGCAGTTTATCACAAAAGATGAATCCTTCTACTTGTTTTTGAAGGTACTGATATTGGCAAAGGATATTAATAAGAAACCAATGTTTAAAAGGAATGCATCATTATGAAATCATTCTGAAATTAATAATAATACTGACAATGAGAATGTTCAAGGGCTTGGTAAGATGTTTAGTGATTCAGCTATGATTAGCTTTATATGAATATTTAAAGATGTGTAGATACATTTGGATTGCATTACAAAATACTTTTGTTATCCAGTCATCAAACGTTTTCTTCCTGAAAATTATGACCAAATTCTTCCTTTAATTTTTTGGGTTTTATATATTACTGACTTGCCAGTATTCTGTAGGTGCTCAGATGAGCTACCATATCCATCAAGTTTTAAATTGTTATCTATGCAGTTTGTGTACCACAATATTCCAACAGATTTTAAAAAAAAGAAAAAGTAAAAGAAAAAGCTCAGAAAAAGCCATTATTTTTAAGAACCTAGAAAATGCCATCTGAGCATAACAGCAGATATGTGTGCACCATAAACTTTAGAGATCTAATTTTGGCAAATTTTAGGTGCTTCAAGTAAAAGGAGAATTATTTCTACTCTAGTTAATATAAATTCAAATTAAATCACAGAATGATTATATTATTCTTCCTGTTACTAATTTTAGGTGATAAATTGTGTAGAAAGAGTGTAAGTATAATAGACTGGTGTATTCCTTAATTTGTCAAATAAGCATACTTTTCAATCAAACTTCCTGCAAACTACTTTTTGGAAGCTCAAATACATATTGATGTATTTGAAACTATTTTACCTAAGTAAAATACTACTGATAGCTCTAAATTTGGCAAGAATCATGACTTCACAGATGCTCCTTAAGGAAATATTCTGTGGTACTGGAAATCTGACAGCAAAAATAGAGAACTAGAAAGCTCACGAGAGAGCTCTTGTTCTCTCTAATCACAGACATTTGACATTCTGTCCAATCATAGGAATTTACAATCATGTCCATGGTTTCTGAGCTGTGCCACAGCATYGCTCGGGATACTGCCCATTCTGGCAATCTTTGAGTGCCATCAAYGCTTTTAGCATCAGTTTATCAAGCAACTTTGAGAAAACTGTACACATATGTGGTGCAGAGGTGTCCAGTGYGTTGGAAAACTCCTTCCACTGAGGAGTGGAAGAAGAAAAAGAGAAAGAAGTTGGGAAGCATTTTTGAGTTCCTTMACATGCAATGAGTTGACATTTAAGGCCTACAATTTAGTTTAAGGCACAGTTGATAGCAGTACACGACTCCAAATTGAGCAGTTTGGTACCATATTGAATATACTTTCAATTCYTATTGAGTATACATTTTGTCTGCAATTGACTGCAGAGCTACATTATACAGAGCTGGAAAATTTGGCCCAGCAGGCAGGTATTTTGGATAAGACTTTTGTTACACATCTGTATTTTCAACACTTATCTAAAATGTCAATACTCAGCTAAATTATCCATATATCAYTACTTTTTAAATTATTCAGATGCCATTTTCTTTATCGTTTTCCTGAGACAGACTTTCATTTGTGAAAGCAGCTGCAATACTGTATTGATAATTACAAGTCACATAGCATATAGGAATAGTGCATGCAACAATACAATATAGAAAACAAGGCGAAGTTACCGTTCTTATGTTTCTTTTTACTAGGATTAGTTACTCAGCAGAATCAGCTCTCTGCTAGCTGACCAGTGAAAGCAAAACACGTCCTACTCATGTGCTGACATATATCTTTCTGCAAAATATTGGGCACTAGATTTAAAAAAGGCCAGAGGCGAAATTGGTGGTTTATGGCTTTAGAGGGATGAGGTCTGTGTCTATCCTAGAAAATTAAGAAGAACATATTTGTTGGTCCTGAGGACAAAGAACATGGAAATTATTTAATCCATACAGCTATAATCCCTGCCTCTGATAAATAGATTTGTTCTGTTGAAAGAGATAGGAGCAATCATTTTAGCAACAGTGTATTCTTGTGCTTAGTTTTAGGAATACCTGAGGTTTTAACAGTAAAGTACTGCTTGACCTGGACCAAATCTATGTGACTGCTGAATAGTTTGGTCTTGTGCCCTGGCCAGCTCAGTGCTTTAAGCACAGAGCTGACTGATTTCTAGTCCTTACTCACTAACACTGTCCAGTGAAAGAAACAGGAAGAACTTCGATGAAGCCACCACCTTGAAATCTCTCATCTCAAAATCCATCGCTCCTTTGCTATTAAAAGAAAATCTACCAACCAAACATTCCCCCCAGCAAAAAAAAACTACAGAAGAAAATCAAAAACAAAAAAACAAACAAACAAACAAAAACAAAAAAACAAAACCCAAACCAAAAAAAAAAGCCAACCCCAAAAAACCACACTACTTGGCCAATGATTGTTTTCCTAAGTAGAGACATGTCTCTGTCATGATCAGAGGATCAGTATGGGTTATTTTCAGTTTAGATATTTATCCAATAAAATATTATGCTTCTAAAATATGTATACCATAATGTTAACATTTAGGTTTTGTTTTTTCTCTTATAAAAGGCTTAATTGATCTTTTGTGACATTAGAAAAAGACCAATTGTAACTGTTTCAAGGTATGTTCTGGTTTTATGGGTTTTTTTGCCAAAGTTATATGAAAATTCTAATATTAAGCAAACATTAGATTGATCTGCTGGTAGATTGAACACTGGATTAAATCCACATTGGTTTTCTAACTTTTTCCAGGACAGCAGTGTTAGRCAGATGTTAAGCCGGATGATTTGCTGTCAGTGAATATGTACTTTATCAGATCATAGATAATTRCTGCTACCTAAAATAGCTCTCATATTTTTAAGACCCATTTCACTCTTCACTTGTCAGAAGTCTGATTAATAAACATAGGCACTCCTTTATTCCTGGCAGCTTTACAGCTTAGTGTCAAATACATGTCTCATTTAGTTTTAGTTGTTTAGCTTCATATGCCTAATTAAACTACTATAATGGAAACACAAAAAATTTGGAAAGAGTTGCCTCCAAAGTCTTCTGAAATCTGCAACTGTTTCAATATTTCATYATTTCTGTAATATTTCTGAGATATTTTAATAATAAAGAAAGAAATTGCTATTTTTAAAGCAGTAAAAAAGAGTTGGTGAAACATTTCTTTGTATGTGGTTGCATATTCCGAATTTGTCATATGCCTCTAAGATCATTCTTTAAGTTTAAGAATCTTGAGAAGTGTAATTATATAATGGTACTGACCACTACATTTTTAATGTTTCTTTTTGTTTGTCAGAAGAAATTGTATTTTTTTAAAATGCATTGGGACTAAGTTTCATACTGTGCTAGAGAACTTTATAAGTAACCTGTGTACTAAAAAGTTATTRAAACCCTGTATTGGAGATAGACGACATAAATATTGATTTTAGGAAAAGAAAAAGAGACTCTTTCTCTTCAGGATACAGACAGATATATTGGCCTCTTTGTGCCACTGATATTCACTGTGCCATAGATATTCATTGTGCCATTTGGGGAATTTCTTGAGAAATGGCCTGGTAAGGGAAGTACCCCAAAGAACAAAAGTAAAACTGTGCTGTGCAACATGTAAAATCAGATTAATTGGTACGTGGATTTAGGGAGTCTTTCATATGCATGAGTCATGGGGTTTATTTACAGAGTTAAGATGTGGGAAASCAATCTCTAAGAAGGAAATATCTAGCTATTTGAAAGTTTTTCTTTCCTTATTTACCTCCTATTAGGAATAAATTCCTCATATGCCAAACCTTCATTGAAATATTTTTAAACCTTTTCTTTTTTCCAAGAAGATATCTTTTTTTAAGACTTAATTTTAAAGTGATGAGATCAATTTGGAATGAACACCACACTGGTGTATTTTCTGTATGTGTTGTTGAAGATTAGCATAGATTGGGCTGCACTTGACAGGGCCTAAGGGCAGTAACAAGTTTCACTGCCTCTGCCCAGCCCCTCTGTAGCTCTTCCCACCCTGGCGTGATACTCCAGAGCACATATAGTACTCCCATGACAACTGCCCTGGGAAAATTCTATAGAATTTTTGAAGCTTTGTGTGTGGATGTGTCATGCCATGAATGTGTAATGCAATGGATGTGCATCTAATAAAGAAAAACCCAGTTTGTTTACAGATTCAGAGAAAGAAAATCCCATTCACTGAAACTAAACTTAGGGGGACAACCCCTGTTTCTGAGATCCATCAAAGGCATATTGCCTTTTCCCATCAATTTCTAAAAGCCTTCACACTTTTTTAGAGTAACTAGGAACCTAAAGTTTAGATAGATTGGATCCATGGTAAAACTGCATAACAGTTTAAAGTAAAAAGATGCAGACACTGAATAGTGTAGGATAACACAGTGTAGGAGAAAAAGTTAAGTTGGCACAAGATATGATATATCAGATAGCTATAAATTCCTGTGTTCAGATATCTGAAATTCAGAACTGAATGTCTGTCATTTATCTCATGTCCTTGGGCCAGCTGCCCATAGCGTTTCCTTTGTATATCTTCTGTACATCCCCAAAAGTTTTGGGAAACTCAATTATTGATACCTAATCAGATGCTGTACACTTAAAATCACGGAAAGTTGTCTAAATCTACATGAAGCAGGATGATTTTAGTTATGACAGATGCAGTGTGCAGTATTGATGCTCCAGTTAAGCTTCAAATCCATTCAGAAAATAAAAGCTCTTTCTCAGGTATTTGTGAACAAGAGATAGTTAATTGAAGAATTGCTGGAATTCTTGTTTCACGACTTCTAAAAACTGTCACATCTCAAAAGGTTTTTTTAATAATAGAAGATGGATTAGAGTTGGCCCTAAAGTTTACAGAAATAATGCACTGAATGTGAAGACCACTTGACTATGCATGATATTTTTGCTGCTAGGAAAAAAACCTCCAAAACCGGAACACTAAAGCTAAACAAATACTACACGTAATCCTGAATAAACAAGTGGTTTGAAATATGCAAAAATGTAKGAGTCTTTATTTTTTTGTACATAAATAGTCCATTGATGAATCTACCCACTGGAATTTGTGTTTAAATATCCTATCCTGAGCAAGTATTAGTGAATATGCCTAGACAATGAAGTGTGAATTCATAAATGTGAGCAATTGTACTTAARGTAATTTCTTCTTCTCCTAAGCCATCTTCATGCTTTGAGCGCTGTTAGATAATGTTACTATTCATAATAAAATACTCAATATMATTTACTTCATTACTCTTCCTGCCCTAAGAATTACTTGTTCCAAACATCAAACAGCAAATTCTAATGACATAGCTTACAGCAAACCTGGATGTTAAGGTATTGAGGCTCAAGCAGTATATGATATAGGGAAGTAAATTYCAGAGTCAGCAGGACCAATATGTGACAGTTGTTTTSTTTTAACTGGAACTATGAGAATTTYGGGTTAAGAACTCCAAAGTGTATCATARCTCAAAATGGAACAGATTCAAAAATCCTGCACAATATTTGTTTTAACTGCGTAGTCTAATAAAAGCTTTAATCCTGCTGAAAATTCTRAGGCAGAGATCATGAAGTATTGCTATATGCACCCTTTCTGATCATGTTGCAATATGCAGTGTGTCTGGAGAGTACTAGGCTGCACCTCCACAGCATCATGAATTTCCATAATCATGTTTTTAAACATTCTTTTGCTCCCACAACATTTTACAGAGGAAAACTTTAGTTTTCTTAGATGCCCTCCAATATCTGTCTCCATCAAACCAACCCAAAAAGCGCTGTTCTTCCTCTTAGGTAATTTACTATAATATTTAAATTATGTACATGCACACATTGACCTGTGAGCTCTCTATGCTGCCATTATRGAATGCGAGGATCTGGAAGTTTGTTTATTTGCCACTTATGTGTATTTAGTATATGAYGACATCTTAAGCAGTCTTTAAAAGATGAGATCTCTTTAACGAAGTATCTATGTGGAGCTAGCAGAAACAACAAAAGACCTACATGGGAGACCTCTGCAGTCCTGTACTGGCACTTGAGGTCTAACACAATATGAAAAAGCATTTCAAAGGGGTTATGCACCTATTTTGAAAAAATGAATCAAATCTGTATCAAAGTGGAATTGAGGAAGCCTAAGGAATTAGTTCAGCCTTTAAGAGACTTGCAAATGTAGTCAGCTGAACAGCTTTTTAGCCTGCATAGGCTTAGTTCATTTGCCCCAAATACAGGCTTCTGGAGCCAATTATGATATGCTGGGATATCCAAGATATGCACACAAAATTGACAGATGGGATATTAAGCAGACCTATATCACCCTGAGTGGCAGCTGGAGTATTTAGAAAATGGCCTGAGATTAACAAATTTAAGCGAATTAAGTTTGAGTCTCAGTCAGTGTATTGACCATAAATTTTATCAGTTTACTTAAATGTAGGTACCTGCTGCAAATTCGTTTGCCCTAGAATGTGCAAGCCATCTTGCTGGTATGGTAGTTAGACCACAATGCTTTCAGAACATCTTTATAGCTCTGAAACAGAAACTGTGGGACAGGCAAAAAAATACCCAATACCAAAAATGGTGCTAATATTCTGTGTGTAGGCAGCTGAACTAAATCCTGCATAATGTGGGTGAATCTGAATTCTTCCTCCATGTACAATGAGGAGGTATACAGGAAAGACTAGAAGGAGAATGACACAAGTGAATACCGCATTGATGAGGTTGTTTGTTAATATATATATGTTATTATGTACTGTGAGCCTTTTGCAACAAGAATAAACTGTGCTTCATGTTTAGCAATATAAGACAAGAAGCATAGAAAGGTAAAATAATGCTTATCAACACACCTATTTTACAGTCTACAAAAAAGCACTATTTAAGCAATCTCTTTTTTTTTCRCATAATACTTCACAACAATAGCAAATAATTTTTTCACTTGATTTACTATGCAATAAAACAGTAAAGCCTCCAAGACTTTTCTGAAATGATACCACTAACAGGGATACCAGTTGTGGTTTACAAGACCATAAATCTTCCATCTGCTACATACACAAGTGTCTCTGCCTTCTAATTTCTGCTAAAGATGGTCCTGAACTCACTTCTTAGAACACTAAAATGATGGCTTGGATACATTGGAAGAAGAAAAAAATTGTTCAATACTGAGAAATGTTGTTGAAACCTAATAACTCGAATTTTTTGTGCCTTCAGGATGTCACTGCTGGAAATCAGGGAACATGTGAAAGAAAGGTATAAAATTCTAGTTCTATTTTTATATTTACCAGTATTGTAATGCTGCCACTTACAATTCACCTGTGATTAACTATGGAATAATTTTGCAATAAAATTAAATAAATGATTATTGTTTTAAATAATTTTTCTGTACACCCATGACCACAGAATAATTCCAGTAGTTAACTAAGCTGAAATTAAATTTAGTCACCAAAAAGCAACATTCTGAAGAACTTATCCCAGTCCTATCACTTAATWAAATGTTTGTTGCCACATTCCACATCTCCCTTTTTACCTGTGTAGTGCTTATTGATTTCAGTTGTGCTTTTACTTGATTCTAACACTTTTACACACTTCAATTTTCTTATGTATGTGGAACAACGATTTTATATCTGTAACTTGAATACCCCTACCATTTTCTGGTTTTATCTACGTTTTTCTGGAAAGTGTATCTTGAGGTTTATTGTCATCTCATCAAATTTGGAAACAATCTAGATTGCAACTGGAAGTTATGATACAATAATATGATAATGAAAAAAATGTATAAATCAGAACTTTCATTTATATTCTGGCTATTCGGTTGGAATTCTTACCACCATTTCTCCCTACCAAATCATACATTCTTATTTGGAAATGTTCATAATCCATGTTTATAAAGCTCATTATTTTCTTATAGCTGTGTCCTTCAAGTTTACTGGCAGTAGAATAGGATCTTAATCTCTTGGTTAGAAATTATAACCAAATAGCTTTGACATGCAAATGTATTTTTAATTAAAAAAAAGAAAACACTATAGGAATTTTAACTTGGAAAAAAAAATAGGATCACATTTTTGAGGTCTTGTGCTTAAATAATTCATCAAAAATAAAATGGAGGTGATGGGTGACATAAAAAAGAACCAYGACGGTTCATTAGTCTTGATGGTATATCGCACAATGAAAGAATGACAAGATATTCAATAATTCTGAAAGAAAAGATAATTTTAAACATAAGATCTATGTTTTGAAGCAGGTGTGTTTAGACAGAATTGAACAGCAAAAGGAAGCATAGCTTAGCTTGTTGCTTTATACATATATATATATACATGTGTGTGTGTATATGACATTTCTAAATTAACAATTTTGAGGCTGTTTGAAAGCGGTACACTAAAGAAGTATGCAGAGGTAGGTTTTAATTTAGTTGACTATTCAGAGAATTGAGTGAAGCTCGAAGTTAAGAGCAAATGGAAGTCAGAGAAAACTCTGCTTCAGAGGTGAACTTTTCACCACATTATCTCTATATTTTCTAGAAAATATTGTGGTCTGCAAAACATAGTTTACACTGAATATTTTCACTGTTTAAGCTTGCACTAAATAATTTGGACTTATTCTGTGTCCCAAATTTCTGACACTGATATGTAGTTCAGAGAGCTGGCATATTCTCTCTAACATCTGACTTACCTCCCYGTCCCAGCCCAGTGTTTAAGTTAGTTTTATATAATATCTTAGTTTGAAGGATGGTTCTTGTAGCATTACCCCCACCTCCACGACTTTATTTCTTTTTTTCAAGCAGAACRACCAACTTTGTTCAAAATTTGTGCAGGGTTCAAATATATTCTGGTTTAGTTTGCTTTGGCTTGTTCTGCTAGATGCCTATTCAGCTAAAGGGAATTTGTGCTTCTGCCCACAAGCTGTTGCTTTTTCCTATGTTAATCCTGTCATTTTGCCTGCAGAACATCATGCCATGACTTGGTGTATAATGTCTGAGTAAGCATTAAAGGCGACTTCTCCACAGTAATCAAACATGAGAATTTTATTTGTTTTTGATAGCTTAAAATCTGAGGAATCTCATCAGTTGGACCAGCTATTACAAGACACTCACACAAGGTTCAGTTTGCATATAAACAAAACATGCATGTGTAAACATTGCAAGTAATTTTAGCATAAATTGAAATACAGATACCCATTAGAAACAAAGTTATAATTTAAAGACAGAAAAATAGATTGATTTTTGCCATCAGAGTTGTTTATATAAACTAATCTGAAATCCTTGAGTAGAAATTCAAATGGAAAGACAATCCAGTCTGTCTCCCTAGAATATTGGAAAAAATAGCAGTAAACAGACTTAGTAAAATGACAAATAGTCCAGAAGATGATACTGTAACTTTTAAAGTTCTTCTGCTTTTCAGARGTTTTTCACAAATTCTTTAGTTTTGAACCTTTTAAAGTTTCTTCTGTATCTCCTAAATAGTTTACTATAATACAGAAATTTTTTAACTGTCCTTTTTTATATTATCCATCTATCTATGGGACTATCTGTTGGAAAGTGAAATTAATATATGCTCAGGAGTATTGAGTATCCATGGAAGCATATAATGACTAGAATTATTAGGATGTCCTTTAGTATGCYGGAAAATTAGTGAGATGGTTTCACAGTCCTCTCTTTTAAATAATTAAAACTAAACTTTCTACAGAAGCATATACAGAGATTCTTAAGAGTAATACTTTATTTTAATTTAATTCCAGTGGATAGTTCTATTCCCATTTATAAATAGTAAATAAAACTGACTGTGTTTGTAATTGAAAAACAAGTGCTTCAATATCTACAATTTCGACACATTGATGATGACCTACAAAAATAAAAATTTATTTTTGAACTCCTGTTTAACACAGGATGTTTTGACAAGATTTTTCCAATAGTGTATAACTTTTCTTTTGTTATCAAAGAAAATGTCATGTTTTGTTTTCAATCTCAGAGTAACAATCTGATATCTGAGTTCAGGGACTGCATTTTCAAAAYATCATTTTTTAGTGTGAACTACTGACAAGCTGATATACGAAAAAGTCTATCAACAAAAAGTGTATCCAAAGGACCTTTAAAAGTAACCCTAAACTGAGTAGCTGATTGTAAGCTTATGATATTGGAACTGCTCACACCTACCTCCTAAAAGATGTCTGTAGATTTCACATATATTTCATAACAGCCTAAGTAATGCAGGCTAACCCAATTTTGCTGCATCACACTTGTCAAGGCACCCAGATGATCTGTGCAATCATCTGGATTTATGATCCAAGAAAAGTAGAAATTCTGTGAGGGGATCATAATAGAGATAAACACTGAAAGAAATGCCAGTTCCACACAGAAAGTAAGAATGAGTTTCTGATAACTACTCTCAGTTCAGATATGGTCATGCTTTCAGAACCATTTCCTTTATAGTGAGTGTCATATTAAACTTCCTAAAATAGTTATAAAATAGGTGTTCTTTTCCCATTCAACAATAAGATCAACCTAATGGTAGAATAGACCTCAGTTTTACTCCTGGGATTTTACTTGAGGAGATTGTTGAAGCTTGTTTCAGTCCAACATCCAGTGCAAATTCACTGGCTAAGCACCAGATCGAGGAACTACAGTACTGTTCAAAGTGCCATGAGCTACAATCTGATTTCCAGAAGCATGAAAGAAAATGGAAGGGAAGAGCAAAGAACTAAAAGATGGACAGATTGCTTAAGGTTATAGTATAGTGGCAAAGCCCAATGATATACAGAAAAAAAGTAAAACAACAAAGCCACACTATAACTCTGGTARTATTTCTATTTTCATTCTAGTAGAGGAAAATATTAAAAAAAATAATTATCCAAGTATATGATAAAAGCAAAATGTTGGTTATGGGCAGACAAGATCAGGAAGTATCTAAAAGATTGGACTACTTGGTAAAAATATATTCTCTAAATCTGAAAACCCATGGTTATGAATTTCARAGAACTCAGGGAAAAGTCTTGGCAAGTGATGGCTGTAACAACCCAGTTGCAGAATGTTTTTAAGTCAGTAATAAAGAAGCTTGTCTTGCCACTGTGGGTATTTTAGGACAGCAAATTATATTTTCACATCAAGTTCCAGTCTAAAGGTAAAATATTTAGCTTACACTATTTCTATTGGTACACTTCCAGAAGAAACAATGCAGTCATTTTCAGGTATTATGGGTAGAACTGTCCTCTAATGCTCAGTATCTGTTTTAAAAGTGATTGTTTTATTCTAGGCTCTTCAGTGCTACATGTTTAGAGTCAGATGAGAATTTCAGCCTGCAGGATTGTTTTTCCTTCTTAATTGTAAAAAGGAAAATAAAAGGTCTAAAGGTATGGTTACATGATTCAATTCAAACAAGTTTTATTTATTGGTTTTAATACTTGAAATACAAAATCTTGTGGAATGCAAGGGAATATCCATATGTTAGAAAGCTAGCAGAAATGTGCTCCTGTCTAAGATGGGTGACCCCATGATGACGATGGCTGTACCAATGACAGCCTTTCTTGCCCTAAATATTTCACATTCTTTCACCTAGAAGAATGCATTGAGAAACTCTGGGCTCTAGAACAGCGAGCCAACTGACATCTTGTGGCTTTTCTTAGTCTGATAAAAACKTCTCTTCCTCTGCAGTATTACCCTCCTGCTTTAGCCATAACAGCAACTTGGAGCCCAACCATATTTACTCTGGATGCTAGCGTGGAATCTCCTAGGGAAACTGTTACATCCACTATCACTTGCTGCGGTGTTGGGGGYGTAACATTCTCCAAATCCTGGCATACAATAAAAAAATGTGCAGTTTAAAAGAAATAAAGCACATGGGAATAAACTATGTACTCAGACAAAAGAAGAAAAGTACTTTCTAGCTTGCAGGTATATTGAAACTTAATAATTATAAGCAAAATACAAAATTAGGAACTACAAGTAATGTAGGAACTACAAGTAAAACTGATGCATAATTGAGTTGTGTCCCATTGGGAGACATTCACCTCAGAATTCAAACTTGAACAGATTTAATTCCTGCTTCAAAGTAATGTCAGTGCTGTTTATACTACTAAATTTGAGAAAGAAAAAGATGAAAAAGAAAAAGAAAGAGAAAAGGGAAAGGGGAAGGGGGAAGGGCAAGGGG
>JACDOX010000031.1:6884424-6916733 GCA_014549065.1 Cardinalis cardinalis
AAGGAAAGGAAAGGAAAGGAAAGGAAAGGAAAGGAAAGGAAAGGAAAGGAAAGGAAAGGAAAGGAAAGGAAAGGAAAGGAAAGGAAAGGAAAGGAGCTGAATTTCTGTGTAGAGTTTTAGACTCATTTGAGAAGAGAAAGCAAACCAGTTACTTTGCTGAGAAGGTTTGGTCTCTAGATTAATTTAGATCAATTTCTTTGGGTTTTGACGTTTKCTTTTTTCCTATACAGAGACACAGATTGCAGTTAATTTTGCKACAAGTCCAAACATCTTCAAACTGCAAAATGGAAAAACGTGAAGTTGTGTAAAAACTAAAATTCATGAAGCTTGTTTATTGACACTTCTCTACTTACAACACATTTCTGAGATGCCAGCATTATTTTCTATTCATAGTGATGTGTGTTTCAAATTATGGCTATGTTTCAGGATAAATAAAGGCACTATAATCCTGTAATAGGCAGTTCATCACAGTTATTTCCATTTAATTAAATTATGTAAAAACAAGGATGGTGTATAAGGACTACAGAAGACCTCCTGCCATTGGCCATAAGARCAAAGTGGAAAAAGCTGTGACACTGGAAGAATGATATTTGGCAATACTGCTAAATAAAAGACGATCAAAGAATGRTGTCTCTGAGTAAAATAGCATCCCCAGTGTCATCTCTCTTTACAGCTGTGTCATTCTAGAAAAAAAAAAAGACCAAATGAAAACAATAAAAATTAACCCCAGACAATCAAAAGCTTTCAGGGAAGACATCAATGACTTTACTGAGTGTAGCTGGCAATGTTTTGTCAGCAGAGAACTTCGGGTATGGGTTCTGCAAAGAGAGGCTGGGACTGCCTTGCATGCTGTAGAGCATGGCTAAGCCCATAAGCCCAGGTGGTGGCTTCTCAGTGATAACTTTTTCAAGAAAGTCAGGAATGAAAAGTGAGAAACAGTTCTGCAGGCAGCAAGGTTGCACAAGAAGGTGGTGGGGGAGAGAGGGAGGGAGCAAATACTCCAGACAGCAAAGCAGTGATTCCCTTGCAGCCCATGAAGAACTGCTGGAAGCAGATCCCACTGTAGCCCATGGATGACCCCACACTGCAGCTGATGAACAAGCCCCAAAAAAAGCTGTAGCCTGTAGGATAGACCTATGCTACAGGAGCAGAGCAAAAGTGTTAGGGGCAAGAAAAGCAGAGAGAACCTGTTACCCACAACCCCCTACTCTTYGTCTCTTCTGTGCCACTCAGAAGGGGAAGGTAGAGGATTCAGTAGTAAGGAGTCTTTATCTCAACCCATTAGCTATTTCAGCTTATTTTCTCCCCTTGTGATGTTGTGGAGCAGAGAAGAAGAGAGCAGCTGAGTAAGGGTCAGGCAGGTGGCCAAGATCACTCCACCATGATGATGAAACAGGGTCTCTAATCAGTAGCCCAGTGTGAGAATTTGCACACAGACCTTCTCTTGTTTAAAAGTAATGGTATACACAAAGATAGAAGCTGTAAGAAAAAAGTGCCAATCACTTTCTCAAGGTCTGAAGAGAAAATTCTTTCAGTGCAACCTCAGACCCAAACTGTGGAATAAAAAAAGTATTTTTAGAAAGCTCCAGTTGTACTCTCTTAAGACACGAACATCTACTTTTGTAGATTCAGAAAATGTTATGGTCATTTAGCCTAACCTCTTGTGTAACATGGGCAATAGTATTTTATTCARTGACTTCTGCAATTAGTCATTAGCCTAGAAATCCTGTCTTTACTTTTTCTGATTTAGATCTACTACTGACTACTGTGTTTACAGGCTAGGTTTTATTTTAATTAATAATAAATATTATCTGGTGAGATTTGAATTTTTTTGAAATTGTTCCTGTAAACTTCTTGTGTTACTGTGTCTTTAATTTTTCTTTGGTGATTAATTCCTTGGTGTCATGGAGGTAGCTGCCTATATGTTGCTTGCAACCCTGCTCTTTCTTGTAGTCTCTTGTTAATGTGGCAAGCAAAAAAATAGCAATTTTGTTACCTCATTCCCACCAATCCAGATATCGGTGCCTGATTTAACCTACCATTAAAAATGTCAGCCTGTTAAAGTACAAGCACTTTTTACATTACTGTGAAACTTGAAATACCAGAGTCACATTTAGCTGCTCTAACTCATTATTTTAAAGGAGYATATTGTGCAGTAATGTGAGGTAAGAGATGGTAACATTTTCTAATAGATCAAATACATACCAGAAATCTGTAAAGGCTAAGGAGTTCAGATCCACTGCTTTTGACAGAAGATCTGCCAAAGTTACTGAATACACATAATTTCTGATACTATTAAAATAAGCTGTCCTCAACTGGAGGCTGCATAAGTTTTCATTTAACAAAAAAAAAATACCTCAGTTAGCATACTATTTTAGAATTTCTAATCCCAGCACAGAGTGTATTGCTTGTTTGCGTTAAGAACTTCTAGTGCATAGATCAGAGGAATAAAAGAATAAGCAAATTAAAAACACAATTCCCATGCTATCTTTGTAGTAGAATTTGAGCAGCCCTGAAAAATATCCTGTGCACATGCATACACCCACAGAGAAGGCTGTGGGTGGTAAATTCATTGACAAGCAGTTAAAAATAAAAGGCAAAGCCCACTTGGTTAATTGCTCATGTTGCTTGCTTTCACAATTGGCATTTTCTTAAATCAAAACGAAATACTCTTTTTCAATATAGACTTTTAAGACAAYAGAAATGTTGAGCTATTTACAAACCAAGTAAACCATTTCCCAAAATTTTACAACTAGTATATCTTTAACTTTTCA
Organism: Cardinalis cardinalis; assembly: GCA_014549065.1. NCBI lineage: Eukaryota > Metazoa > Chordata > Aves > Passeriformes > Cardinalidae > Cardinalis > Cardinalis cardinalis. The sequence goes on from JACDOX010000031.1 coordinate 6,887,199, forward strand.
CATGTAACATATGAAAGAACCAGAACAATACTAACAACAACCATCAGTTTTAAAATTTTAGGTGGATGTATAAATATAAACTAAGTTGTTTGTTATCAGTGTCTCAGTACAATGACACCTACATGGAAATCAGGTATGTTGAAGTTGTTCTGTGATACAGTAGGATGAAAACCTTAAATTTTTTCACTACTTTCCAGTGAGCATTATACAGATATTTAACTCAGCTGATTAGAGCATTGTGCTAATAGTCTCAGGATTATGGGTTTGATCCCTGCAAGAGCCATTCATTTAAGAGCTGGATGTGTTGACCCCTATGGGTSCCTTCCAAYTCAGAATATTCTGTGATTCCTTGTGAATTTTACACRTTCTATGATGAGAGCAGCTGTAGTTCTTGAAAGGCCCAACTGGTGAGTGGACCAAAACTATTGCCTCAATCAACACTCTCTTCTCAACTGATTGATATGATTGCTGAGTAAGAGCAGCCCGCTCTCGGTATGCAGTTGGTGAATGATATACACTAAGTACTTCATTTCTTCACTGGCTATCACTGAATCTTTGAATGGTACAGTCAGGTTTCTTCATCTGCATTGATGATTTCAACAGCTGGATCATATAAATCCCCATGCCATAGTGATCCACAAATTCTTGGAAGGCATTAATAACAATTTAGCTGTACAAAAGATGTAGAAAATATCTTGAGGATGTGATTCTAAATAACTGATTTTATTCTACTTAATTGAGAACTGATTRGGAATATGGATGTGGAGCCTACCAAGAAAGACTAAGTATGAAATGGCTACATTTATAATCYTCAAAATCAGATAGCAGAAATACAGTAGAACCAAAATAGGAATGCAAACTTCAAGAGAAATAGGAATTTTTATGAAAAATTTGCCACAAACTGTGAACCTCATGAAGGAAAATATGAAGTGTTATGAGTGATAAACCTGGCTAAACTGCATGATCTTGAGCAAAAGAGGAAAGCATTCAGAAAATGAAAACTTTTATCCAAACAACAGACAAAAATGTGTTAGTAGTGACTACATCTACTTGATGGAATACCTTATCTTTCGGGGTCCCTTCTAAACTTATGATTTATGAAATACAGTGACCTTTTGCAAAGCATCAGTTTATATTTATATGAATACCATAGGTAGCTTAAATGATTTTTTGTTCCCCAATTCCTTTTGTCATCCAGGCTRTTCTTTTAACTTACTCTCTCACCTCTAGGCATGTTGAGATACAGTATAATAAATCAAAAATATCCTGAGGACCAAACTGGAACTGGTTGCCATTAGTTGGGTTATTTTTSTTTCATCTTCCTCTCATTTTTTACTGATTTACTTGAAAAAATAGAAGTTAAAATAAGTTAGTAGAAACAGATGTTGAAAATTCTTACTGTGGACTGCAGTCCCCCACCCTCTCCCAAGACACTTATTTTTAATTATATATTTAAATGTTAGGGACATATTTTCCACCTAGTAGTTGATTCCGCATATTGYACCATAATTTCTGGTTTCTAATTAGCTGTACGGCTTTTTTGCTATGTAGATAAAATACAGAATGAAAAATCAGCAGTGGCTGYAGCTCCCAGTCTTCAGACAATAATTTTCTTTCCACTTGCTTCCTCCTTCTTTCTATTGAGTCATATGATAGAAGTGTCCAGCTACAAAAATGTGCAAGACCTGGTGGCAGACAAATAATGACACCAGCACCTGTTCAGAACTGCAGTTTATAAAAAACTCAAAACCAGCTGCAACAATAAGCAGCAGCCAAAGTGTGTCTGGARTGTCACTGAGCACACAGAAGTGAGGACAGTTGGGTTAGTGAGGTAAACAAACACATTCATAGGCCTCGAAACAATTCAGAACTGTGAGGACTATATAATAATGAATTGTAAGCATTTATTTTCAGGCATACATTACCTACACGCCAAAGTGTTTAGAATTGATGAAATAGATTTTTTTTTGAAAGACCCTTGTCCAAAAGATTYCGATTATCTTTTTTTTAAAAAAGATCCTTGTCATGTTCTCCATTTTTCAACTGTTTTTTGTTAAAGGAAAAGAAAAATATTTTTGTCTGTTTTCCCTGAATCTATTATGTTTCAAGGAAAGTAACACACTACATTATTATGTAGTAGAACTTTCTTGAAACACACTACATTATTATGTAGTGTGTAACAGTAACACACAAATTATTTCTTCATTAATGGAATATTATAGAATATATTTGATGAAATATATTTCTGGACCAGGAATACCTGTCAGAAATCTGATGTTTTCAAAAGCAAGGATATCCCTCTTTTCAATAATGACAATAACTTCGCATTCCATCTGTACTCTGCTTGACTCAAATGGATCTGGAATGGTGAAAGCACAGCTGAGACAGTACAAGGGATTGAACTCAATTATGTGGACAGGAAGTTTTTGTGGATGTTTCAACACAGTATCTTATACTGATAGTGTTGAATGCTGATGTTAGAATTCCATGCACTTCATTTTCTGACAGAAATATTGGGTCAGTGTGTTTCTGTTTTTGTGGGAGATTTGCTTGTTTTGGTTTGGCTTTTGTTGTTTTTAAAGTTTCTAGGAAGATAAAATTGTAGTTGTCTAATCAGCACTACTTTCTGCTGCCATTTTGATATTAATTTCCAAGTCTTGATTTTTTGTTTTTCCTTTAGGGGCCCTTTGAAACTTTTAGTGAATACATACACTCCTATTTGAGTTCCAGAAGTGTTTTCAATCATTCTGAGTACTTCATATATATCTGTCAACTCATGAGCTCATGATTGCAAATTATCTTTTGCTACAGGTGTTGAAATCAGTAATAGAACTTTCTTGAAATTATTACTCATACAAAAAAAAAAAAAGGTGAAATTCAACTATCCACAGAATCAGTAGATTTCTTTTTCCCTTGTATTTCTTCTCTGTCTTTACAGTTGTGTGGCCTCTGGTCCTAGYGTAGTTTCACTGCCTACACATTTGATAGCTATAAAATATTTCATGCCAGAGAAGAAAACGAAAAAAAAAAAACCCAAAAAACACTTTCTGTCCTAATTTATGTTCTGGTACTGTCAGTAAATCTTACAAAAGAAGCATCCTACAATCTGTAGAGGAAAAACATCTAAGTTAACCTTTAAATACTTTAAATAGTTGCTGCCTTCTGTTTCAGTGAAACATACTGAGGGAAACTTCCTTACAAACTGTTTTTGAAAGTTGCACAGGATAACGCGTCCCTTAACAAGCCAAAATAAACATGTACAATAACTGAAAACACTCTATTCTTGAAAATATTTTCAAATTCTATGCACAGATGGATTGAGAGTTTAATTACAGCAACCTTTGAATGTCACAGATATCACTGTTCTCTCAGAGATGTATATACAGCAACAAAACTATCCATCAGTATCTAGTTTGACAGATATATATCGGTTATGATTGCAACAAGATGTTATTTCATTTATGGCATCCAAACATCAAAAAAAAGTGCAATATCCTTACTATTGGAAGGATGTCTATTTTTTAGATATCCAGTGGTGAATTTCAAGTAACAATATAATAATTTAGCAACAATAATTATCAATTTGCAAAGGCCTAATTAATGTTTGAGTTTACTTAAAATGATATTCTGAGTACTTGTTTTTGGTGCATATGTGGAAACGCACACACCACCGAATTCTCCTTAGAGCATCCCCACTGCTGAGATGCTTCATCTCAACTGGAGAGCTTTTCTGCAATAGCATTCCAGTAATAATCTATGGTCATGTATACAGAACTGCAGCATATTGTCATGTATTTTTCTAATATAGATCTAAATGCTTTGTAAAGACTTTGTAATGAATCTTACTATGGCAATTATGAATACAAATGAAATAATACTCTCTTTTTTTTTTTGTGTTTCCTTTACCAAATTAAAAAAAAACCCTCTCTATTTTATGCTAAAATGTGAAATTTGAAAGCAAAACCAAAAGAAAAATAAGCTAATTACATATTTTATAATGAGAAATATATTTTCAAAGCCATAGGTAGTGAATAATAACCTATGCCAGCATCCCACTGCCACAGTGGAACAAATCAATAACCATTGCGAAGAAAGCACTCAATAAAGTAAATATCATTTTACTGAGCTAATGGGATAGTAATGTATAATGTCACAGCACGTGTTATTTTAATTATCCTCAAAATAATATACAACACATACCATCTTGTGCATAACAGTACATATTTGTAGGTTCTGCTTATGTATACTTGGCTCTTACTTTATTCCAAGAGTTAGGGGGGATTTGCACTTCCCTTCAGCTTCTACAATACCTTTCAGTAGTTAAGAAATGCTTAAATGGATGAATGCAGACAGACTGAATTTATTCAACTAGCGCTTAGAAGTGGCTATTTATTCCACTAGTGACTTAGAAGTGAACCAGCTGTGGTGGGGAAGCCAGTTACTTTGATGTTGCACTGTGCATGAGCTAGTATATCCTACTATACAGTATAACTCTGGATCAGAAATGTTTATGCGCCATCAATACTTTAATTTGTTCACAGAGTCATTTAGGATCAGGATGAAATGTTTGATTTCTGAGGGAAACATGATGACAGGTATGTTTTCATCACATTGCTAAAAATTCAAAATACTTTAGATTATTTATGCTGTTCATGATAACATAAACTGAGCAGAAGGAAGACAAAGTTCCCACCCTAGTTTCTACTCTAATACTTGGAAAATTCCCTAATCTAGAAAACACACTGAAATTGTTTGCAACTGTGACAAAAGTGGGGCTGATTTTGTTGCTGAACAGAAGGGGGGCTGATTAGGTGTTTCATATTCAGCATGTAAGCTTGAAAAAAGACCATTCTACACTTCTCAGACATTTTATTTCTAAATGCAGATATTTTTTATAGTTCACAGTTTTAAGACTTTGGTATTTTCATTTTCCTATCCCATTTTAAAAGWTCATTGTGGAAGGACTTGACATAATTATTACGTCTCCCCTGTGTTTTATGGATAAGACTTATATAGCCAGGTGCTTCTTGTAACCATTTTTAATTCATTACTAAAAAGGCAATTATAAATTCCCTATCCATGGTAAACATTTAACCTCTCATGTCAGCAGGGCCTATCTTGTTGTTCTAAAGAGATTTTAGCTGTGAAGTGAAGATGGATTGAATTAAGTGTTTCAGCTCCCTGGAAATTATATAAGCATCCTATCAACATCACTCTAATCAGAAAACTATTTCCACTCTTGTGCCTTAAATAGTATCAGTCCAGGATGTGTACAGGGAGGCTTTAAAAAATTTCACTACCAACTGTCCCTCAAATGGTACACAGTGACATTGCTGTTGAATAGAAGGTGCTGACTCTTATCTGTGGTTAATAGCATCTATAGCATCTTTTACTAGCCCCCATTCAGCTGTCAGTTAGCACAAAGCCACGTCTGCACGACTTTAAAAGGGTCTGCATTAATACACCCAGACAATCAATGGTTTCTGCCCCTTCCACAAGGACATTGGTTTGTTACCACTGCTAGATGCTGTCAACAGAAAACGACACAGGAGTCACAAAAGGTAAAATGGTGTCAATTTAATCAGAGAATAGACAAAAGGCAAACAATGCTGTCCTGGAAAGGGGTATAGCAAGGAGACTCAGAGGTTGGCGTAAGCCACACTTGGCAGGTCCCAGTGAAACCAGATTGAAATTCAATGATACAAAATCCAGCAATGTGACACACAGGATGAGAGCTGTTGTTTCTATTCAATTAAAATCAGTGACTGCTGCTGGCGTAAAATAAATTTGACAAAATACCAAGAGAATCTGTATTGTAGGTCAAACTATTTTCCTTCTAAACTGAAAGAAAATAACAGTGGGAAATGAGTAAGTGCAATTGTCTAAATTACACAAAATAATAATAAAAAAGTCATCCTGCAATTTCCTGTTCACTGTGAAGTTAAAACAAACTCTACTGATTGTGCTGATTCCACTATAAAACTAAGCAATTTAAAGTGTYTACATATTTATGAAAGTAGGCTGAAAGAATCTGAAGATTTTTCKTTTTTGAATTCACACTGTGTTTTGCATGTGACTTCTCAAAACCCTGCTTATTTTCAAGGATTTATAGAAAAATAAGATGATCTTCAGTCTTATTTGTGAAAAAGTTGGTTTTAAATACTGTCCAGTTATGCATTTCTTTAATGTGCGTGCATCCTACACTGACAGGATACTGAAGAGACTGTATGTCAACTCAAAGTTTGCAGCTTCCTCCTTCATYTCTGAGGTGAGTCTTATAAGGAAAGCTTGGTGCTCAGCCAGGGAGAGATCCAAATGGAGTCTGATCTGATCTGCCTTGGTTAGGAAAACAGATCTCACATTAGGAGAAAGAATTGCACATGTCCTGTAGCCTAGATGCGGGTTTGCAAACATTTAGGCTCAGGTTCTCGTTGTCTAATATTGAGCACCAAGTAATTGTTCTTTTTTAGCTGATGCAAATCCAGAGAGTTATTCAGTGTTCTGAAGTTCTGAATCGACTAGAAATACCTTATGTCTCTCTCCTCTGCACACACAAGAAATGTAAAGGTTGATTTTCTGATATTATTTGGTCCTTCGTGTATGTACATGAAAAAAATCATGTGATGAATGATAAGGATAATTGTTACTGCTCAGAAATCGCCCAAGATTCTTTTTTCTTCTATGTAAACTATTAAGATRGAAAGATATTGGAAAGAAAAAAATCTTTATGTTTTTGAAAATATGCACTTAAATTAAGAATGCAAGATGCTCAAGATTATATAATTGCTATSGTCAGGTGAACCAGCTGTTTATCAGTTATTGATAATAAGGGAATGCTTACATTAATGAGCTTTTTGACTAATCAATCCATTTAACTTTCTTATTCTCTTTTGCTGATTATTTTCTGTAGTAAAAAAAAGACCAGACTGTTTGCAAAGACCTTTACACATATATATATAATTCCTTGACCTACATAATAAGTCTAGAACTTATTTKTGTATTCTGAAGACCTTTATGGTCATCTGCCTCTCATTTCTGCCTGTTAACTACTTCAAAGTAAATGAAAGTAACTGTAATCAAAATGACTTTGTAGGATGTAAAGTGATGAGGGCAGGTGCCAGCCTGGTAACAGCTCTTCAGTYGTATGGCATTCTACTGTGGGAAACAGCTGGACTGTGATTTATGAATGAGGATTCGTTAAAAAAACATCAGTATTATCCTGCATGGACAATTGCTCTGGTGGGAAGCCACCTAAACTCAAATCCAATGTAAGGCAGACTGCTGGCCTTCTGAAATAGTGTGGTCAGCTTCCTTGATGAGGGAGCAACTTGTGTCATAAATAGTCACAAGCAAGTAGACAGTGAAACGAGTAGAAGATGCAGTTGCCTAAAGCTGATGTTTTGCTCAGAGCAAATCATTCATCCTTGGCTTTATCTATCCTAACATTAGATACCTGAAAGAGAAGCTCTTACCATAARCTGAGTATGTCTCCAATAAAACAGATGGAAAGAAGCATACATATTCCACAGAACTTTGGATGGGATCACTTGTGCCTTGGAAGTGCATCTTTTTTTCTATTGACAACCATTTTGTTTTGCAGTCTGAGGTGCTTATTTTAAGGAGCTTCAATGTAAGACAACATAAAATGAGCACCTAATTTAATGATGTTCATTTCTGAGCAGCAACAAGTTCTATAAAAAYGTAAGGCTTTAAAAAGCTACTCTAATGAGTGTTAACAATGTAGCATGTCAGATAATATCTTTGGAAATTACGAAGTCATTGTGATGAAAAAGCTATTAAAAGTTAAAAAAAAGAGAAAATTTAAGAAAGCTTTTCTATTTTCCAGTGTACAATCACTGGATCTCATATATGACAGAAATTTTGTATTTAGATTTTATCTATTTGAAGCACTATCTTTTCTATGGAGTGGGAATTGAATTGATACTTTTGGTGGATCTGAACTGTTTTTGTACTACAAGTAACAATCATGAGAAGTTTGTAAATGTATGGACTTTTCATAACTGTCAGCAGATTTCTTTTACATTATTGAGAATAAAAGTTTTAAAAGCCACAGTATTTTTAAAAAGTTCATTTAAATTATAGTTACAAACATGGTAGAAGGCATCAACTTCCCCAAAAAAACACAAATGAAAAAACAACCAAACCAACCAGACAAAAATACCCACTAAAGGTCTTAATTTTTAGTCATAGTTTTTGTTGGTTTTTTGTTGGAACTGTGTGTGTGTTCATGCACATGACTCTGCATGTGTGTGTGTGTGTGTAAATGTATTCCAAATGTAGCAACTATGTGCAATGTTCTTGTTTTGTCATGAGCGTGGATTCAAGACTTTTTCCAGACAGCCAGCATCTTTTTCACTCTCGAGGTAGAAGTTTAAGATAGGTCAAGTCAAGTACCTCCTGAAAATTCCTATTTAATTCTTAAGGGAGTCTAGRTGATTACTTTATAAGGGTATCTACACAACAGAAGTCTAAAGTTACTGTGATTAATCCCACCCTATGAATGTGTTGGAGGAGAGATGTTACACTTGGTTTTGATACAAAAGGCAGCAAAATCTTGCATATGGAGCTCCAACAGACACTCAAAGGAATACAGTAATTTTTGTCTAGACTTCCTTATACCGTATTAATCTTTAATTTACATATGTTGAAATGCAAAGAATGAGTTTTGATTTGTTCTATTTTGAGAGTAGAACACTAAGTGCCTTAATTAATATATTTTGGACATTAAACATCTAAAGAGAAAGCACTCTGATTTTGTTTCTTATCCAAACTTTTTGTAGCATTTTTGTGGACACTTGGATTTTTGACCRGAGAAGTGTATTAAGATATCAGAAAAACCAAAGATATTTCAAAAGTAGTGACACAATAAATTACATATTTTCCTGTTTACAGATGAAAAGCTGCCTATTATTGATGTAGTAAATGGTTTTCAGTTTGAATGGATTTATTTCTCAGCTTCACTGACACCTCAGAGAAAAAGAGAATAACATGCAAAAAACAAATAATGAAGCATCAATCTTTAAAACACAAAGGGACTGAGACAGCTTAGCCACTTAATACAAACCCCTTTTCCGCGGCTTTGCAAGATGTAAGATTGAGTCTCTACAGGACTAAATTAAATAAATACAGTTCAGGGCATGTTTCTGAGAGTTGTATAGCTCAGATACACAGTACTAGAATCCCAGCTTATGTCCAAGACTACTTTATAGCTATTTTTGTAATGAAGTATTAAACTTTATAAATTATATTTTTCTATAACTTAATTTGGTAAAAAACCATCGTTTAACTAGATTCAGTTGGGAATTACTCTATTTGATCACAGAGGTTGTTAAAATATCATGCAACTGCAACCAAGTATTGACTGGATAAAACCCTCAGGAATCTGATATCGTGGCTGACTGTTTTCAGCCAGGGACTTCTTGAAGTCCTTTCTGCCTGAACTATCGAAGAATGCTATTCATTTCTCACCACAACAATACTTTCTTAATCCTCCCCATTCTAAAAATTGTCAAGAATTTCTATAGTTCAAAAATACATTTCTGCTTATCTGAACACTGTGCCATGAGATCCATATTTTCTGTTCTTCCTCTACAATGTAAACTGTGCCAAAAWACATTATAGACAGAATCATCACTGAAATCTATAAATCTACAGATCTACACATTGCWATATTTTCTACATAGCAAACAGTCAGGTATTTTCTTCTCAGGAAATCATCCTGTATTCTATTYTTGCATTTACTTTTCCACGCCCTTATGAACCCTGRTACAATAGTTGCTTCAGGGAAATTCAGAGTTTGAGAATGTTATAGCAAAAAGGGAGGAGAATTACACAAAGGTCTGTAAATTAAGAGTTGTTGCACTTTATGAAGGCACCTTAAAACCTCTGCAACAGTGAAAATGTAACAATTGAATGAAATAAAATAGGGTGAAGTTGAGGTCTCTGTGAGGAATCTTCRTCAGTACATGGGAGAAGTAGGTCCTGAAACATGCACATATGAGGGATAATATTATTTTCAAGAGGCAACAAGAGTTGAAAAACCTGAGCATCTGTAAGAGAATATGAAATAATCTTTGTGTATGAAGAGAAGCTGAGCTGAGCCCTGAGAGACAGATGGAAAAGAGCTACTTAAGAAACATCATCATATGTTGACTTTAAAGTCTTTATTCAGTTGCTTTTCCTGTATTGAAATTCTATTTGTTTCAGATTATGATGTGCAAAAAGAAGGAAAGGAGTGTGAAACCAGTGGAAATGTGGTCAAAACAAAATAAACAATTCTGGTGCAGCCTCACCTCAATGGCTCTGTGCAGTTCTGGGCACCACAACAAAAGAAAGATTTAAAGCTATTAGAAAGGGTCCAAAGAAGAGCCATGAAGATGGTAAATGGCCTAGAGGGCAAGCTGTACAAGAAGTGGCTGAGGTCACTTGATTTCCTTAGCCTGGAGAAGGGGAGCCTGAGGSGAGGCCTGATGGTTGTTCACAGATTCCTTATGAGGGGAAGTGAAAGGGCAGGCACCGATCTCTCTGGTGACCAGTGACAGGACCTGAGGGAACAGCCTGAAGCTGTGTCAGGGGAGGTTCAAGTTGGCTATCAGGAAAAGGTTCTTCACCCTGAGAGTGGTTTGGTACTGGAACAGACTCCTCATGGAAGTGGTCACAGCACCAGCCTGGCAGAGTTCAGGAAGCATTTGGGCAATGCTCTTGGAAACGCGGTGCAATTTCTGGGATGTCCTGTGCAGGGCCAAGAGTTGAACTCGATGATCCTAATGGGAGCCTTCCTACTCAGGATACTCTACAATTTAATAGTACATACAGAGAGAGAGAGGATTAATTTTTGGATTCCCTCAGAAACATTTCTGTCTTTGATACTATTAAACTGTGCGTTCATACTATACCCTCCTGATCTCCCTGCCATATCCCTTTCCCTGGTTTCCTATGACTTTGGTGTGGAAGATGAGATTTTGATTATTTTAATGGCCTTGTCCTGAACTTTATCCTGAAAGATAACCCAACACCCACAGAAAGAATTCTGTACTAGTAACTAGAGATGGAAAAATTATTTTTCAAAAATAACTTCATCCTTAAGCTCTCTTACACCTTTCATTTTTATTTATGTACTAAGTGGTGTGAACACCTTTCTGCAGGGTAGAAATTTTTAGCCATGATTAATCCAGTACTGGATAGATGCACAAATAGACTCTTTAAAAAAATGTTTAAAATAATCCTATAACCTATAGGTTTAGTAATTCTTAGCTCTAAGTGGTTTTGTGTGTAAGTTTTCTGTATATTGAATAAAGCATTGAACAAACTCTGAAAGATCTTTCTCATTTCTTACTACCATGCATGCATGGACAAAATCAGTCAAGCAGGAAAATAAAGAGATAATGAGAAACTAAGAATCTGTTTGCATTCCCAAGGGGTTCTTTGTGTTCAGATATGATATTTCCACTGTGACTTTAGTTGTTGAAAGGAGGATTTCACTTGAAGTCCTGGATGAAGGATTATTGATCCAGAAGAAAGGAAAAAGATAAGAAAGAAGCAAAATTACCTTCTTACCCAAAGGTTCAAAAAGTTTAAAACTAGATAGATTTTTACCTAAAACTCTCAGTATAAACCAAACCAGACCAAACCAATTCAAACAAATTGTAAAGAAAACACACAAGAAACAGTAATAATAATTTTTAAAAAACAGCAAAAAACTCCAAAACCCCCTAAGAAAACCCATTAAAATGGTATATGCGAGAAGAAGCTGTTGTGTATAAGATAGACCAGGGTTTGTTTTGTTTTTTTTTTTTAAAGACATGGATAAACTGACAGATACTTGCAAATTTCCATGTTAACAGATAAAGCAAGAGCTTGCTTTTCTGAAGGAGTAAAGAGGTTGGAGACTTATCAGGATTGTGGAGTAACATTTATATTTAAGAGCTTAAAAAATTGTTAATTTTTTTTTTAATATCTAAAGAAGGTGAGGATTTACTGGATATTTTTAGGGYATTTAAGTACACTTACATTTACAAACAATCACTGCAACAACTAATCAAAAGTGTGAAGGCTTAACATCTGAACTTCAATGAATTCAATTACACACCTTGAATGGATGCCTAAATACCTTTTGCATTTAATCCAGTATGTTTTATTTGTTGTGATCTTTCTACATGCTGAGGTAAAATCTTCCCTTTAATATCCTGCTTTTATAGAAACCATTTGTTTATTGCTTGATGTAATAGCAATAAATGTCATTGAAGACTATGCTGAAGCTTACTGACAATTTCTGAAAAAGAGTAGAGAAATGGGCATAACTTTTATCTTTTCCTTCTGATCTAATGGAGGTGGGCAAACCAAATTTTTATATTAGAACATAATTTTAAGATAAGAACACCTAAGATGTCATTAAACTCCTTCAGTTAGATAAGAGATGCACTAAATATTGTAATATGTTCATAGCACAAAGTAACAAGCTGTTGTTCTTTCACAGGCTACTCTTCCCCTGTTATTTGGCCCAAATCACACCCTTGGCTGGCTTTTAAAAATGTGAACTTCTCAGTCTTCAAAGGCCTTTCTTTTCATCCTTTTTTCTTTGACTAATGAAAAAAGTGGTGGGTGACATATTTCATATTTTATATTTCAGATACAGCTGTACAGGAGCTATTTACAGCATGTATTTGTCATAGAGTTTTGCTAATTGAAACGTAACGCGCAGATTATGCACATCAAAAACACCTTTCCAGTGACTAAATTAATCCATGTTATTCAGAGTACAAGCATGATACTAGTGGTTCCTTTAAGAAGTCTGGCTTTCTATATCAGTTAAACATCAAACATCCCTATTTTGACACAAAGTGTTTACATAATAAACAAAGTACATCACTTAGCTTTTACGTGTTCTGCCTGTTATGAAAACTTGTGTTAAGACTTTGGTGACGCCTCGTGGAAAACTTTGAAAGTTACTTTTTTCCCCCAAGTAGTTTTGCAAATATTATCAAGTATTTGCTTTCCTTACTCATTTTAAGATGCACTATTTAAGACAAAAGATGATGTATCTCTGTGACGAGTATTTCTCATCACAGATAATAACTGAGGTAAGGTAATAACTCATTATTTGTGCATGATATATATTCAGAGTCACAATATACACAATTATTTAGTTCCTTCTATTATTTCAGGCAAGGAAGAGGGCACTAATGGCAGCATTATCCCTTTTATTCATTGTAGTTGAAAATGTCTTTGTCAGTCTTAAAATAATGTATCAAATGTAATGTATCAGGAGCACCCCTAGAGGAACAGAAGGATTTTTTCTTTTCTTCCCTCCCCTGCAACCCCCCTTGTTCCTCCCCAGGTTATGAAATATTATAATTTTATCACTCTACTGTATAAGTATCCCAGTAACACAATCTCTGTATGTGTGGGCTAAACATCAGATATGGCACAATTCCAAGTTATGCTTGAGCCTTTTACTCTCTAGTGTGCATTGTTTTCATATTTTTCTGTTAATTATATTTTCCTTAGATGACAGCTGACTGGTGAAAAGAAAGGGTGAAGGCTTGTGGGAGTAGAAGTGGGCTGTTTAAATGTGATTGGAAGGAACTTAACTCTGCATAAAATTTTCTGTCTATGTTGAGTCAATTTACCACCCATGTACTCTTTAGATGTAACTGAAAAAGAGAGACTGAGGGGTGCAAGGAAGACTATAAAATTTAATATTGCAAAGATATCAATTAAGAAAGAATTTAAAATGAAAGTTTTTGGTTTTTTTCTTTTTAAGCTGAAGAGGAGGTGAATGTTCCAGGGAATCAAAATTCTAAATATTGTCTATTTCTCTGTCTCTAAGCATCCTTTACTGGATACTCTCAGTGAAATGTGGGTGGCATTGCAGTTTACAGATGCTGTATGTGTGTTCTTTTTTTTCTTATGTTGTTTGTTCAGAAATGAGAATAGTGGGTTCCATGAAAGACCTTATGTCAAACTTAAATGTAATAATATAAGGTTTTCTAAATGTAAATCAATGCACTGTATTTTGTTTTCTTCTACCCCTCCCTTGAGCCCATTCCTGATCAATGAAATGAAGGAAGGAAAGAGAGCAGGAAGACATTGACAGTCACTTCACAATGAAGGAGTTTTACACCTAAAGAACAAATGCACTTGTTACATTTGTAGTACATTATATGGTCCCTAAAATTATACTGTTTAAAACCAGGATTTGCTGTTTGAGATTTTAAGTACAGATAGAATTTTCTGAGAATTTACAGGTAAGTTAGTTTCTTAGTATATGAGTTAATTTAAAGTGCTAATTTCAAACTTTAGCACTTTCTTATCAAAATTTGTCACAAATCTCTTAAATAATAAAATATTTCAGACCTTAGCTACTTAGCAAAATCTCATTAAATGTTGTTACACAGGCATTACCTATAATCTGAATACTCATTTTAGGATTTTTTTTTTTTCTCTAGTATTATATATGAATGAAAATTTAGTTTCAGTGACTTCAAAGACTGACTACTTTTTTCCTCAAAATATCACCTGATTTAACTGTTGAAAACAATATCAGTACTACTTTGAGGAGATATGTACGCCACATTTTATTTACTTTGAAATTCTTTCTGCTCATGCTCTTTCCTTCTTTCATATACATTCCCCAATTCTACTTTTTTTATGGAAGGAAAGAGAAGTCTAGTTAGTATATCTTTTTTTCTGTACTTAAAGAACGAAAGCAAGTGTTGTATACCCCACAATTTTAATTTAATTCCCACAGATGCTCATTAGCCCAGACCTGGAAGGCTAGAACATTTATCCTGTTGATTTCAAAGGTTACAGAGTTTCAAGTTCTTTCTGTTCTTGCACAAACTGGTGAAAATGAGAAAACTCTACTCCAGTCAGTAGTTGAAAGATAGCTGATTAGGTTTTACAGAGCAACAGAATTAGTAGTGCCAGTCTGTGAGCTGAATTCAAGTTTCCTTTGACAAAAAGCATCAAGGCCAGCTGAGTAGAATAGAAGTGATAAGAATATAGTTATCATTCATATTATCCAATTGTTATTCTTACCTGTTATCTGCCACAGATTGCTAGTAGCAGGAATGACAAAAAAAGAGGGAASGCATAGTAAAAGTAAAACCCTCTAATATTTTGGTAGAAAAGTTCACCTGACTAATTGGTTTCTTAATTCAGGTTTTTCTATGTATTGTGATGCACGACACAAGTGTTATCAGTTTTCAGAATACACAACACTAGGTCTTTTATCTGGAGAAATCAGTAACCATATTCCCTTGCTTAGAATCATGAATTTCTTCAATTTGACAGTAATTCTGATTAGGGTTCCCCCTTTTAGCTCTGTGTTTGGAGCTACAGTAGAGTGACTTGCCAGAATCAATAAGGATACCTGATGTCATTCTCATTTTTCACCACATGTATACTTTTGAAGACTTTGACATACTGAGAATTGATTAAATTTTAATAAAAACTACTTGGAGGTCTTGTAGGATGAAATTTTCATTTGTCATTAATTTTTAACATGTCTTTTCAACACTATTATCATCCATGATRTTGATGATGCTACTCACTTTCAAGTCAAAAGTATTAATTAAAGTTACATTACACTTAGCGAAAAGGCTTAGTATCATAACATGTAATTTCATTAATAATCTCTTAATTATATCCCAAACAGCCTCAGATTAATTAATTTCTTTTCTTGCTGTTTATCTACAAATTAATCTTACAACTTGAATTAGTACATTTATTCCTAAAAAGATTTTGATGAAACATTCCAGTAAGTTAATTATGAGTTGTGCATTTCTTTTTGTAATTTGGCAAAACTGAAAGTATAATTAATTGATGATTTTACATGGTTTTTATCATAGCTTTGGCTTAGTTTTCTACATCTATCTGGTTTAGAGTTACTTTGCATTAGGCTGGAAATCATGTACATTATCTCTATTTCAGGCGATCTAGCTAATATTGATGGCTATATTGAGTAAGGAGTTTTTCTGGGTAAAAGAGTTGGTTGAATTAAAGACAAAGGAATCTGCTTCAGCAGTGAGAAAGCTGGTTAAAATACTGACATCTAAGTGACACTAAATAGACACTATCAAGTGTAGTCTTCATCAATGAACTGGAGAAAATCATGGTCTCTCTAAATTATAAATATTCATAGCACATGCCCATGTAACATGTTCATGAATATTTTCTCATTTCTAGCATAGTGCCTCTATAAAATAAGGAAAAAGGCCCAAATAAACTATAGAACAGRAAAAGGAGCTAGAAATAATGCACAGAATTCTGAAAATCTAAAATTTATAAACCAAGCCAGTATGTTTGTGCATGCATAGTTGTTTTCAAGTGAGACTTAAATCTTTAGCACTATCATAACATATATAGGTTCCAAATGAGTGAGAACGTAGCAATGCGAGTTTATTTTCATTGTCAGTTTTGCCTTCCTCCTCCTGCTGCTGTTTGTTCATTGTGTACACAAACACAGGAAAGCTTTGTGTGGAGGGTTTCCAGGATGAGAGAGAGACGAGAGCCTTGACTCCATCAGAAGGCTTGATTTATTATCTTATATATATATATATATATATATTACATTATATTAAAAAGAGAGAGGAAAGGGGAGAAGGTTTCTCCTGAAGGCTGTTAAGCTAAGAATAGAATGCAGAAGAAGTCAAAACAATGGGAACTCTCTCCGACTCTGTCCTCGAGAGCTCAGGCCTTGATTGGCCATTAATTATAAACATGCCAGATGGGCCAATCACAGGTGGACCTGTGTCATTCCACAGCAGCAGATAACCATTGTTTACCTTTGCTGCTGAACTGCAGTTCTCAGAAATCCTAAGAAAGGATTTCTCATGAAAGATGTCTGCGACAGCTTTGAGCTTAGAAAATAAGTTTTTTGAAGCCCAGCAGAAGCAGTACCATCCAAATCAGTTATGAGATTTTGTCTTGCGATATTTATTAAATTTTCTCAGCCAGTTCTGCATGCTCAGCAACAGCCAGATCTTCACTTCCATAAAATAACATCTAAGCTTCATAAAGGATCCATTATCTGTAAATCCTAAAGACAGTCCTCACACTGAAGAAGCACACAGAGGAAGAACTTTCATCAGGCACCATCCGATAAGAACATCACAGAAGCATCATCTCCTCCTCTGGCGGGGGCAGTTAGTATCTTTAGCCTAGTCATGTAGAACTGTGATRATTGGGGTGTCTCAGCTTGGTCACAGTTGGTTTCATTCTTATGCAGTTTGTTAGCCAGTGGGACTAATACAGCTGTATTGCAGTAAAAGTCAAATTGTACCAGAATACACAGAAGTATCACTCAGGGAAAGATTTTGGTGCTTTGCTCATCTAGACATTTCTACTTGCTTGCTAATAACTGTTGCCAGAGATTTTTTTCACCTTTTTTCTAACCTTTCTCTGCTTTTGCTTGTTAAGGTGTATTTTTTTTTTTACCAAGATCTGTTTCTTGAAGTAAAAAGTTTTTATAGAAAATGTGAGTTATGACAAAACTTTCTAAGCTTTARGGTGAAATTATTAATTATAAAAGGCCACTACAAAGAGTAGACCACGGGTTCAGTTAATCATCTCAGGAGTGAGCAAAATTTTAATGTCTACACTAAGTTATTTAAAGCAAAAATGAAGTTTGGCTTCTCCTAAAGTCAAGCAAGTACTCTCATGCCTCAGTGTCTTTGCAGCAATTTTTTGCTTAGTGATAAATTTCCATTTTTTTCCTGGTGTAAAATGAAAATAAATTTCAACATTTTGACATTTTATATGTGAAATTAAATTCTTGATTACCGAATGGTATTTATATTTCTGATGAAATTTACTTATTTGCTTCCCACAACCCCAACTTACGGAGACCTCCTGCATTCTGATGGCTCAAATACTTAGTTGTTTATTTTTACCTTAAAATAAATCAAATAGTGTTGTTTTGTGTTTGAAATCTAGTGCAGATCAAAGCTTTTTCTGATGTAAATTTTCACAAATGCTCCTTTTCTATGAATCTAGATGAAATGTGATATTCACAACATTATCCTTGTACAATTGAAAAAGAGAAATACAAGAATACCTGACATAAGCAGATGAAATATCAGATTCTGTTGAAACATTTCTAAGGCATAACTCTTCTCATTCAGCTGATAGCTATGTTTCATCTTCCAGTTCCCYAAATAAAGGCAAATTGTACACATGGGATGAGCAGCAGGCAAAGAGGTTTTATTTCCTTTAAAAAACAAATTAACCTCTTGAATGACCAAAAGTATCCCCAACAGTCACTAGCTGCTACTTCATAGGAGTCCCATGGTTTCTGTGTTGTATCTGCCACCTCCTTATACCATGCATATCTCAGAGGAAATCAAATTACTCTTGAAGCTTCTGTTTAGGCAACTGGCTCAGGTTCTGTATATATCTTTTTTTCGACCAAGCTTACCATACAAATATAAGCYTGAAAGAGAATTCTTTTGTACCACAGGCAGTTAGATCATATGAAATTTTCTGGGTCCCTAATCAGGGCAATTTCATTCTGTAAATGTAACTATTATATAGATTTATTGTAAGTAGATTATGTCTATTACATATTTTGATTATTTAACTTTTTTTAATGAACATCAATAATACTACTGGTAATTATGCATTCTAAGCATAATGACATTTGCTTCAAAGCTATCCTTGATATCTACATGTAGGCATAGAAAGTTGGCAATTTAAATCAAAATCATTAGTTAGTATTTGAAAGTTATGTAAACTGCCATGATATCATATTTAAGTAACAGTAGCAATTTTCATGGCATCTGAGTATTCAGGAAGGCTGCCAATCTACAAATGACTTCCCAATGCCAAAAAGAAAGTGCAATTTATAGTTGCTGGAAAGTAAAGCATCTGCTGTGTTCTATATTCTTTTTCTATATTATTTTTTTCTATTAATTCTCTCTTTACATCAGATGCAAAAGTAGAAGCTTTCAAACATTGTTCTTGCTAAGCTTTGAGGCGAAATATCTCAATTCAGAAAACTATACTTATGGTTTTGGGGTTTTTATTTTGCTTTGTCTTTCTCTTGCTTTACAAAGAGGGTTGCACAGAATTTCTTTTGGAACTGTCTAATAAGTTGCAGAATATGAGTTTCCTGTGTTGCCTGGGAAACAGCTTTAGGTAAAGCAAAAAAAAMCACATTTAGTTTGATATAAAAATGTTGTCTTAGAGAACTATACTTTTATAAGTTTAGAGTTTTAAGTGTGTTGGCACCTATTATGCTTGTGCGACTGATAAAATTTCCTAACAAACCTGGTCATCTTTATGTGATGGAGCTTTCTGGTGGGCCCTTTGCCAGAAAAGCATTAAACAACATTATGGACTCACTGGACAGTTGCCATGGAATTTTCCACCAGGCAGTTTGTGAACTGATTATGGATCCTTCATAAGCTACAGATAAGTTCAAAGRGTTCATTAATTACAGTAAAATCAGGATGAAAATTGCAAGTATCTACTTTTAAAAAAAGCATCAAGTTCAAATGATTCATGGACTTATCAGTTAACCCAGCTCCAGATAGAKCACTATGAAACTCACAGGTGCCATAAGAATTTCTTTGGAACCCATCTCAGGTGTTTCTCTCAGGATASACTTTACTTGCCTGATTGTTAGCATCTCATGTCTTTTAAAATACTTTAAAATGTACCTTCTCTAAGCCCCCTGAACATCTTTTATCTTGTTTAGACTTCCTKAGTACCCTTGGCCATTTTAAATAGCATCAGAGAAGGAGATTTTGGTAACTGAATAGATCTCAAAGTCAAAGCATTAAAAGGACTTTRGAGCCATTTGGCTTCATCCCAGAGATATGCTAATTTTATTTACAGGCATGAAGGAGTCACTTTAGGTCACTCATGAATTTCACTTCAACTGTAGCTGCATCATAGAGTCACAGGAAGGCTTGGGTTGGAATCCATCCTAAAGATCCTCTAGTTCCAAGTGCCCTATTGTGGGCAGGAATACCTTCCACTAACCTGACCAGGTTGCTCAGAGCCACTCCAATCTGACCTTCCATATTTCCAGGGATGACACATCCACAACATCTCCAGGCAACTTGTTCCAATTTCTCCCTTCTTTTCAATAGCTTCTGTGGATTTCTTGGATGTCACAATGGCCTTGAGCCTTCAGTCTTTCAAAGAAAATATTTTCATGTCTGATTTCAGTAGGGGACTATGGCTGGTGTAATTTGGCCAATTCCACTTACTCAGTGGCAACATGYGCATGGGTATCATTTCAGATACATCCTAGTCCTCACTCTTCCCTACTGGGTGCATTATGACGTAAGAATGTATGTAGATACTTTTGAATGGAATTGTGTGGATAAAGAAAAAGCTTTTTGGACTCTGATTCATCTCCATGATGGGCTAATGGGGCTAAAGGCTTTCTAAAATGAATCTGGTTCATAACCACCTTGCTTGGAGCATATGTAGAAGGAATCTGAAACTTTTTTACATACACATGTATGAACCTATACCCCCTTCATTTTTATAAGGAGAAGAGTTGTGATTATGGTGGAATTTATGCAAAAAAAAAAATTTAAAAAGTGTGAAATAATGGGAGGCTTTCATTAGTTGTAGAGAATGAGTCCATAAAAGTCCTTCAAGAAAGTGTTTTTGCAATTCTGTTGACACCCTTGAAACATTTGGGATGACATATATAATTCCTATATGAAAAATTATTAGTTTTCATTAATATTTTTAATGCGTGCATCACATACAATGGTGTCTCTCACCTGTTTCAGGATGCATGCATGATACCATAAAGTAAAAAATTCTTTTCAAGAAAATCTCAAAATACTATAAAAGTATTTAAATGTAGTGCTTATTGTTCAAAAACTTACCTGTCACAAAATATAGGAAGTTTTTTCAATTTTTTAAAAATATACATTCACTCAGTTTCATTGCGCCCATTTTTTGCTATCTTTGCAGTGCCATCTGTATGGGATTATGTGTAGTGTCTGTTGATGTGTGAGGGAGGATGTAGAGCAAAGAAATGCAAAAACTCTTGAAACACTTTACTATCGCAAGAAGTAGCAAAATATCACAYTTTCTGATGACCAAACAGGCTGCTGGCTATCATCTTTCTACTCACTAGACTTGCATAAATCTTTTTAAATGCTCTCACTTATGATTTATTGTGTTCTGGCTGTTCAGTATATTAAAATTATATATAGTGAAGTCCAGAATTAGTTGTCTTACATGATATTAATTATGCCCATAAAATTTTTAATGGGAGAGTCAACTCTGATTAAACACTTTCTGCACTCTTAGCTGTAATACATCTAATATAAAGTTGATTTTAAGTATTATTTACATATACACAATTATGGGCTGGAGTTTCCAACCCCTTTAAAATTTTGTTAATTTCTTTATTGGTTACCAAATTAGCATCATGCACCTTATGGTGAGTGGGAAAGATAACCAGAAATTCAGTAAACTCACTTTTATTGTAGTTGCCAAAATGTTGCTTTGATATAACCACACTGTTATAAAATATTCATCACCTAGTTTTGTGAGGAAACAGGTCACAAATACGTTTGTTTCAGAGTGAGAAAAAAAATTTCCATTCCACTACCAAGAAGAGACTGAATCTTTCCCCGATATTTTATTGCACCAACTAATGTATAAGCAGTAACAATATTGTCAGAGGAGGAAACCAGGAATAATTTTTGGTTATACAGAAGTTGTACTGCAATGCAAATGCAATGCCCAAAATTTAGCGCTCTGGACAAAGTAGTAACAGACAATTTTTCAGAGGAAGCTGCAGTCTAGATTGCCCCACAGCCCTCTTT
The DNA here is from genome assembly GCA_014549065.1 of Cardinalis cardinalis. Classification (NCBI taxonomy): domain Eukaryota; kingdom Metazoa; phylum Chordata; class Aves; order Passeriformes; family Cardinalidae; genus Cardinalis; species Cardinalis cardinalis. Next base: position 6,909,023 of record JACDOX010000031.1, read on the forward strand.
TAGGCAAAAACAGACCAAGTTAAGCACTTATTTTGCCATACAGACTAAAGTATATGATGTGCTTACTAATATATATATGTCTAAGGATTTAGACATAAAAATAAAACAGAAAACATAATAAAAAATATTATTCTGATTATCCAGGGCTTTTCTTCTAAATAAAAGCATATTTTTCTGGATTTTTTGAAATCTGATTTGCACTTGGAGATATCTACAAATATGYTTTAATAGACTAAACAAAGCAATTTCATACATACATGTTTGTTGCCTAAAATTAGATGGAATCATGAAAACAACAAAAAAAAGTTGGAGTTATGAATAACCAGCTTTAGACACTGCAACTGTACAGCAAAAATTACCCCGGTATTTATCTGCATGGGTTATGAGAATTGTCCTTTTACTTGGTTTGCAGCAATTTGCTTTTTCTTTTGCTTAGATTAAGTAAGTTTGACAGAATGTTTTTGTCTTTGTAAAGCTTAATATATACTACARTTTTCTATAAAAGGTTGTTATAACAATGATAAAGCTATATTTTTCTACTACTAATAATATTTACCAAGGGGGGAAATCATTCCCTTTTCCTTAGACTGTCCAAATGACAGGTTTTTTTATAAAGCACAACAAGATGAGAGTATAGGTAAATATAAGGGTTTAAAAAAGAATAATTCAGATATTTTAAATTTTACTGAGAATAAGTCAAAGACATTAATACATTCATTTTCATTGTCTAGTCCTAGTGTTCAAGTAGGCTCAGCAATCATAGGAAATTAGATAGTTTATCTTTAGTATAGCACTAGACCTTCAGGAAGAACTATTGTCCTTGGGTGTCCCTCCAATTTTAAGCTTGCATAGCTGTGAATGCAGATGAACAGGCTGGGTGTGTACGAGGGCACAAAGTCTGGCTACGAAGAGCGACATGTAAAGAAATTGGAGTCAGAAACACGAGAGTCCTTGAGGACTGTGGAGAGACCACAGCAGGAATAGTATTGTACTTTAACATWATTTGTTTCCTGTGCCTTGGGCTGAATAATTTTGCTGCTGATCTGTTCAGTGAGAGAGACAATATGATTCTCTCAAGTCCTTTCACTTGTACTGTAAGATTTAGACACTTGGTTGAAACTTTTTCCCTATTGAAATTACAACATATTGGTAATACACTACAGTAATAATTATATTTTAAATAAAGCTAGAATTAATAAGCTGCATGATTTCACAGCAGAACACTTTAAACTTTTGCTATTCATCTTTTGTCTTCTTTTCAGCTACCTAGACACTTTAAACGATGATTTGGAAGTAGTCTATAATAGTAGTCTATTGTAGACTACAACAGTCTTTTGTAATCCCATTATTTTGGCCTGAGAATCTAGTCAAAAGTTCAAGTTCCAGTTCTTTGTTTCCAGTAGGAGAAGCAATTGATTCATTTGAATCACGAGTTTCTGATGCAATTATTGCTGTTTTTAAAAGGGATACAAAAGGGTTTTCCTTTTTATTCGTGATTCCAGAATGGTTCAAAAAACAAGGCATATCACTGCTATTTCCTTTTCTACTAATAAGCATATCATTCTGCAAAAGCCTTCCCTCTGCCCTGAATTCTACTGCTAATACCTGGCTTCTTCACTTATYCACTATTATTTCTCTGCTGAAACTKTAACTCATGAACCTACAGGTAAACTTGGAAATTGTCACTGCTGTTCCCACTCCATTTAGATCGTATTCTTGAGCAGATTTCATGTATCTTTCTTGAGAATGGATTTTCACCTAGTAAGGATATTTGAGTTTCAGAAAACATCATTTTTTTCTGGAGTATTTAATGAAGAACATTGATTATGACTGCTAGTTTCAATGTATTTTCTTTATCACAAAGAAAGCTTTCTTTGCATTTCCATGGCTGAGTTACCAGCTACAGCTGGGCTTACTAGTATGTAACTAGGACAAGTAATCAAGGAGGCTGCATTAGGCAGGCTCAAATCATTAGCTCAATCATTATCAAACTTCTGTGAAGAAATGGCCTATTTCACTTAGCAGTTTTCTAGAAAATAGCTTGGCACAGTTCCTAGTAGAGTGCCTTTCAGGTACTGTTAGTGTTACAAAAGTAAAGATGTGGCTGCTCACTGTAAGGTGTAAACAGAAGACCCAAATTTCATTGTGCGGTCTGGAGTCGTGCTGAAAAATTGTCTGGTTTTGTTTTATTGGAACTCAAAGCTGTGAATCTATAATTATTATAAATGGCTTATTTAGGACTAGAAGTGGCAGCCCGCATCTGTAAGATGCAGTGCTATTCCTGTCTTTTTCTCTATTGGTGAAGCCATAGAATGTGATGCTTTCCCTCTTCTTATTCACCTTTGGCCTCTTCCAACGCACATGCAGATGAAATTGATAAAAAGACCTGACAGGATCTGTATTTAGACTTGTGCTAAGATGTAGAAARCTGACTAAAGTTGGACAGTCCAGTGGATATGTCTGAAATGCCTTCTGAACTGAATCTAGACTCAAATTTAGCCCTTGTAGGACTGTGGGCCAATCCAGTATTTTATATGCATTATCTTCTTTACTTTAGTCCCTGTAACAGTCCTGTCTGCACTGTGAACACTGAAATTAGCTAATCAGCAACCACATATTTTGATGGGTCTGGAGTGACCAATCTCAAATTGACTAGCTAGCTGTCTGTGAGATCATTTGTGTAAGATTTAATTATCATGTCTCTGCACATGAGACAGCATTTTAGTTAGGCTCAGACTGGGATATCAATGTAAAATTGTAAATAATTCCTGCTCAGCTACAAATACACTTTAAAGGCAATGGGGATATCAATTTCTGCTTTGGACCTTTTCTTAAGTTCATAATTTCTTTTGGCAGTGCTGATGTAAGTAGTCATTCATTTCTCCCTATTCTACCTGCATGACATATGGTTCCACTACTTACTTCCCACCCTTTTCTTTGTACCTGGTGGYATCAATCACCGTATATTTAATTGAAAAGTCATTGTGGCATATCTTGTGAAGGAGTTGGTGGAAGTTCATAATAGGTAAGAGAACTTCTGTAATGAGAAATTAGACACCTTGCTCATATTTAGACATTTCAGACAGCTAGTGCTGAGTTCAGCTGATCAAAATAGGTATCTATTGCCATTCAAGATGTTATTAGTGTCGTTCTTCTTTTCCTTAGACAGAGAAAACAGACTTCAGATGGTGATATTTAGTGTCTATYAGCTCTGTGAAGATGTCTCAGACATCTTTGGGTACTGTTAATGTATAGAGAAATAAATAGAATTCCTTAATTTAGATAAAGTTAACGTTACTCAGTATAACTTCTACATAATTTAGTTTAGCTTATTTTGTTTTGGTTGTGAATGAATGTTTGCSCCAAGACTTGTTTTCATCATTATTATTGCTCATTTGTGGATACCGTCATTGCTGAYTGCACATTTTTTAAAGTTAAATAAACAGCAGGAATATTTTTTAAAAATTGCGTAAATAAGCTGACACTTATGAAAATATGGAAATGTACCAATGTCTTAATTAATGGATAACTAGATAAATATATTAAATATATTTCCAACAAATTGATTTAGCTTCTAAATAAACTTTAAAGGAACCCACACTGACTTCAAAGTTTTCTCATAAAAAGGATCATCAAGTGAAGGAACATCAAGGTATTCGTGAACTAGATCTTTGTAGTAAACACAAACTTATCACCTACCAATAGGCTAAATTCTGAACCTTAATACTAAATGAACTTCCCTTCTTTGTGCATGCTTATACAGAGAAAGGTGACTTTTCTACCATGTCAGATGAAGGGGAAAAATCAAAAAAGTTAGAGGCACAAAGCTATCATTTTTCATGGGTTAGTTGCATTCCCTAGTGACTCTGCTGAGTGATGGAGGTTTCATGTAAAGATCAATGACACTGAAAACTGGTTTATAACTCAGTATGACAGCTAGTATAGTCTCAGAATTGCTTTGCTGTAATCCACCCTGTCTTTCTCAGTTAGCAAACATTATCCCAATTACAGTTATGCCAAATACAGGCAAAACAGATGCTTCTTACAAGCTACAACTAATTTCCAACTGCAAATTTATAAATATAAAGATGTTGATTGCCAATTCAAAGTGCATTACATCAATGTTAAGAAGAGGAAAGAGAAAAATATTGTTATACTATGATGTGTCCTCACCAAAGCCTAAATCTTTATTGATGTTTCTGGGGAAATTGGATTGCAGTGACAGGGATGGGTAAAGATTAAACTAAAAGGTGGAGAAAATCCTGACAGAATCCATTCAAATAGCATTTCAGTTCCAGTTCTTTTTGGTAGAGGAAGGTACATTAAATAGAACAGTTACAGTAGATGTAGAATTATAAATAAATGAATGCCTCCTGAATGGAATATAACTGTAATTTGCACATAAGTTAATTGTAAACAACAAAACGGTCAAGTTAGATATGCAGAGAAGAAAAAGAGTAAATCACATTTTTGCTCCTATTAATGCTTTCCTTTGAGTAGTAGCTGTAGTGCATTAATATATATACTTTTAGAGGGCTTCATTTTCCTGTGAAACAGTAAGAACAGTCACACAAGGTCTCCAGACCAGYATCATTGTACTAACTGTATTTGACAGTGGGTACCTAGGAAGCAGGATATGGTAATCTGTATAAGTTCTTGGAATGTTTTTTTTTTCCACGTGATATTGGTATGGTCACAAAAAAGGTCTAGATATAGGTTGCAAAGTTTCTGTTCAGAATTAAAAAAGTATATGTTTCCCTGCTAATTAAAATAATAAGAGAAAGACTATAAAACCATAAATATTTAAGGGGAAAAAGGGGAAATGMTGATAAGTCAAAATTATTATAGATACTGACAATTAAGTTTTTATTTCTGTGGAAACTGACCATATGTTTCTTTGATCTTCTAGTCTATCTGACAGGTAAAGAAAACTGATTGTTATTTTTAAATCAAAAGCTTTATTAATTAAATGAACAGCATAGAATTTTTTTACTTTTCATCAACACAGGTTCCCCAGAAGCATGTAATGAACTCACCTTCAAGCTTGGAAAGGGATACCTGAGTTTGAATTTTTTGATGTTAGGAAGGATTTTGAGACTGTATCTCCCAATTTCTGAAGGAGTACAAATAATGCATTTAACAAGGATAATTGTATCCTTTTTTTCTCAATTGCCACTTCTACATTTTTCAATGAAAGAAGCAATGTTTGCTAAATGTTGTGTTGACCTGATTTTTTTCTGTGTTTGAACTGTACTAAAGAGTATCTCCAATTCCAGCTGAGACCTTGAGGAAAGCAAGACTGTGCAGATTACCAAGGGGGCTAAGTATCAAACAAGTACACAGTACTCAGCCATGCCAAAATGGCAACAGTCCTGGTTCTTCGTGGCAGCAGCATGCCATACATCTTGAGAAATCTCCTGGGGCAATCTTACATGYCATCAGTCTCTTTTCAGGATGTTTTGAGGATTATGGACTTGAATTTTGGTACTTAAATCACTTCTGAGTGCCACATTTGGTGCCCACGAGCCTCAAATCTGCAAAATAAAACTTAGATTAGAATTTTCTCTGCTTTCATGGTTCTCAAATTCAAGTTTGTCTTTTAAAAATTTTACTTTCAAGTACTTTGGAAGCATAGAATATTCAGACACTACTGAGCAATTATTCTTTATGTATAGATACACATTTATATGAAGATAATTTTGTTTATTTTCTTCCAATTGTATTCCTGCATAAATGATTTAGACAAAGGATAATTTCAAGAGGAGACTCACTGGAAGGGTAATTAATACAATYAATGAAGTCAAGTTCTTCTGAGTTTTACATTTAATGGGAATTACATTTTATCATTTATAAGAATCTGGTACACAGGAAACAGTAAGAGCCTGAAACTCCTTTAAGAGTCAATGACAGATCACGCTCAATTAAAAAAGTGACATAGGACTCTGACCAAGAAAAAAAAACCTGGGTGGTTTTTTTCCTATTTATACAGATTTTTTTCAAGAAGGATCAAATTTTTGAAGAATTGTCTGTTTAAGGAAATTAGGTTTTTTCTCTTATTTTCTGGTAGACATAATAGGTTTCTTTTTGTCAAACATTATATTAGTTTTATGAGAGATAGCTATTTCACTAAATAATTTCAGCACCTGAGAAAAGCTAGGAGTATAAGTGCAGCATAAATAATTTTTTTTTTTTTTTTTGAGGCTGGAATATTAATTTCCACCCCAGAAGAAGATTTTRGCTGCCCATTCAAAGAGGAGTAAACTTCCATGGAAATTTTACAGAATTCTGGCATTTACACAGAATTAGTGCAGTCACCCTAGCAATTGTGGCACAATGGCCTTTTCCTTTTAGTCTTGTAAAACAGATACTGAAAAAAATGTTAAAGAAGTAATTAACTAAAAGTGCAATATGCCATTGTATAAAGCTATCCTGTGCTTTAAGTTTGAATATGGTGTGCATATCTAGTGACGCCATGTCTTTCTATTCCTCTCTCTAACTATATATGTAGATATAGACCTAAAATGTACCTAGAATATTACATAACAGAATATATGCAATGTATGTAGTAGACCTGCACAAGAGAGAGCTGAGGAAAGGATTGAASCAGTTTCTGTACAAAGAAACATGAGATTCTATGGACTTCTGAAATTGTAAAAGATTTTGCTGGGATAAAGGTGAAAGAAAAAAGGGAAAATATAGTATGATATAGTGCCTGACCTAGAGAAAATAGAGAAGGAATCAAAATTTACAGCATGAGATTTGGGTGACATTGAATCAGAACAAGGAGCAAGTATTTTTAATTAAATTATAGAAACAACTGTCACACAAAGCATATTAAAGTGGAAAATACATCGCTACAACATGTTATCATGAGCAAAACAAAAATTGCATTCAGGAAAAAAAAATCAATTCAGAGAAAAGGCAATTAAAGATGATGTTTGAATGTGATCTAGACATTAAAACTAAATTAAAAGGCAGTTAATTGTACAGACAAAATATTAATATTTACTTGGTTACTGTTTTAAATATCTATCTAGTGTAAGCCATGAATTTACATGATGGGCTGATATAATTAAGTTTATATAACCTTTTATTTTAAAAAAAAGTAATTTTCCAGCTATAATGTTATTTTTCTAAATGCCTATTCACATCTTGTCCATCACTATAGCACTGGTATTCCAAAACTGATGTCTACCTTCATACATAGTATTGACAAATGGATCAACCCCTCCTGGACCATTATCCTGGCACCAGGGCTCGTTTCCCTCCCAGTTCATCCCATCATTGCAGCAGTAGCAGACACTAGATAAGCTCCTCCCTGATGAAATGGTAGCAGCCTGAGAAAGAGCTGCAGCAGTGTTTAGGAAGTAGAGACAAAACTGTTGGAGAGGGCAGAGCAAGGGGAACACCTGTGAAGAAAGCAGCTCCTGGCAAGCAGGACACTTGTTTCTCAAACAAACCTCACAGACCCTTTCCACCCCCCTCATTCCTTATTGATGATTTCMAAACCCTCTACTTGTGTTTACAAACTCCTCTCTTTGTAATCAACCCTTGTCAATGACACAGTATTGAATTTTTCACCTCTAGGATGGAGCAAATCTTTGTCCATAAGGTAGGACAATTCAATTTTGCTTTCAAAATGCTGAAAGATGGAGAAGACGCTTCCCTATCTGTACCTACATTTTTTCTTTTCTCTTTTCTTTTTTCTTTT
>JACDOX010000031.1:6916772-6933880 GCA_014549065.1 Cardinalis cardinalis
TTTTCTTTTCTTTTCTTTTCTTTTCTTTTCTTTTCTTTTCTTTTCTTTCTCGTTTTGTTTTCCTTTCCTTTTGATTTTTTTCCTCCAGTGGTTATTTTAGGCATGACCAGATGCACATTGGGAATGTTGTTAGCTAGTCTCTTGGCTAAACACTTTGAGTGACCAACAGAACAACTAGTTCTGTTTAAACTGAATCAAAAAATTTAAAATTGTTTAAATTAAAATGGACTGTTCTGTTTAAATAAAATGACACTGATAATTAGAACTGTTTCCAAGTTTTTTTTCAGTACTGATTTCAATATAGTGTCCATGTAAAGAGAATAATTTCTCTTAGATGGTGAAAAGTTTCTGATCTTTTCCTCTGCTTGAGCAAGTGATAATGGGGAAAGTATCTTAGTTTTTGTATCGTCTCATCTTACATTATTTATATATTGCCTAGCATAGGAAATTCTGGGACTCAGACAGGAGTTCTGGGTTTTGTTGTAGTACATAAGCAATTRCAACATTTAGAAGTGAAAATGTAAAAATTGCTTTTACTGGTTTTGCCTGAAAAAAATTAGTAAGAGATCTTCATGCTGATATTGCAAACTCCATCCATTTATTGTGATTTAACACAAAATACTTCAGCCCTCACGATCTACAGAAATGCTGTAATGTGAAAAAGATGATACTAAAAGTTACATTATCCTCAGAAAATGTGTTCATCCACTTTAGTGTATATTTTTTCCAAAGAAATGTGGTTTCACCCCAATGACCTGCTGATATAAATGAAGATTTCAAAATTCTGGAGTGATGAGATCTGCTAAAAGAGTTTATGAATAACTATTCTCACATCATCAATGAACATTCTTCAACACATGGTAGTGATCTACTTGAAACTCCYTTCTGGGAATTCTGCCTTTCAGAGTGCAGAGAGATGGCACATTTAATTCTTACATAACAAAGTCACAGAGTTCTAGTAGTTGAAGCTCTGAAAGCATCTCCATGACAAATTTCTTTTCTCTTTTCAGGACAGCATAGGTAAGCTAAAAACAAACAAAAAACCAAGCAAACGATTTTGGCAGCATGCAATGTTTTGAATAGATCCTAGCAGTTGCTGAGGGGTAAAGTGGAGCAAAGATGGTTATTCTATATAATAACCCAGTGCTGCTTTTGTGAAAATAATTTGGGCCAGTTCAGGTCAGCTGTCCTGGCTGTGCCCCCTCACTGCTTCTTGTGCCCCTGCTCACTGGCAGAGTAGGGGGAACTGAAAAGCCCATGACAGGGTAAGCACTACTAAGCAGCAACCAAAGGATCAGYRTGTTATCAATGTTTTTCTCCTACTAGCTAATGCGAAAAAATGAACTCTATCCCAACTGAAACCAAGACATTATCCACCCTTTATTCCATACCATAGAACACCATGTTCAGAGTATAAACTGTGGGCACTTGGCTGGGAAGGGTTGATAGCTCCCTGGGGACAGGCTGAACACTGGGTAGTAGCTGGTGAGGAATGTTACTGTGCACCACTTCTTTCTTTTGGGCTTTATTCCTTTTTCTCTCTCCTTTTCAATACAACTATTAATATTATTAGTATTTATTATTGCCATTTTTAAATTTTGTTTCAGTAATTAAACTGTTCTCATCTCAACACATGAGGTTTATTTTTTATTTCCAATTCTCTTCATCACTGGGGGCAAGAGGTTGATGGTGGCTTTGAGGGGGTTGGYGCTGAGTGACGAGCTGCATGGTTCTTAGTTGCCACCATGTTGACTCCTTTTGGTTGTCCTGGAAATTACATTCAGATCTCCAACTCATAGGATGTTTCTTGATAAGTGGAGCTTGGTGGATATGCTTGTCAGAAGAAAAAAAGCCCACACAAAGTAAGGATGGTTCAAAAACCTGTGACCTTGGGTGACCTAATTGATCTTTTCTATCAATGGTCTGATATTAGAATATTTTTCCTCACTACAGTAGAAGGTCAATTATGTGAACCTGTTATTGATATAGATTCTTAAAACAAAACCAGAAAGAACAAGAAAACACACATTCTCCAGCAGTAAAATGTCCTGTCCTTTCTTTAAGGTTAGACTACACAATTTTTTTGAAATACCACATAGGGAAAACATTTTGTAAGAGACAAAAAATATAAGAATATTTTCAGATTGTTAACCTTCCATCTACTAAAAAAAATCCTGGCTCACAGAGCAAGGTATTATTCTTATCAAGTAATACTTGTTTGGACAATGTGAACTAACTTCTACTATTTATTTATACTATTCAATAACACTGATTATACAGACTTAAACCAAGATGGAAACACAATTATTTACTGTTGTCTTTTGGATTACTTTCCCTCAAAACACAAAAGATTAAGCGTAATCATTCCAGCTGGAAAGACTTTAGCTTAATCAAGGACAAACTCACAAAACAATTTTACCTGTTATTTCTATGGTTTATGAAAAAGCCCCTAAAATTAAAGAAGTAAAAACACCCAAAAAATGTAGAATTTACCATAATAAAGTACTTAGATGATGGTTTTTGTGTTTTGTTTTTTTGGGTTTATTTTTGTAAGGAAACCTTTTTTCACATGCTATGTTGAAAGAATAGAAAGAATAGATAACTATTTTTCTCTGATCTAGAGTTTATTTGAGGCATTATACAAGATTTTGGGTTTTTTGGGTTTGTTTTTTTTATCAGTATAGTAAAAAAACCCTTGTTTCCTTTCCAGATACATTAGTATAATAAACATATGAAAATAGCTTAGTGYTGGCTTCCAAAATATTAATCGATTTTTCAAAGTTGTTTTGAAAGATGTATCATTATGTTAGTAATTTTGAAAGTAATTTGAACTTATAAATAGATGTCAAATAAGAATTTAGATCAACATTTTATTTTCATGTTTTCAGTGAATATTGTGACTGTTCATGCTAGTTTTCTTTCCATGCCATCTTCCTTTCTATGGAAGGAAGAAGGCATGGGAAGAAAACTAGCATGAACAGTCACAATGTTTTCTTTTCTTTTCTTCCTTTGCCTCTTTTATTTTTTTAGAGATTTTCTATTTGGAAGCCCATTTTAAAACTGATTTTTGATGACCAGTTTAAACAAAATTTAAAGACAATAACAGCTTCATTTCAATTTTCTGTTCTTTCTGGGGATCAGCCAAAAATTATTGGTTAATGGAATGGGTTTTGGTGAGTTAGAATGACAAGTCTTTTTTTTTCAAGACTTTTCTGTAATTGAACCTTTCAAAAACTATTCCTGGAGATTTCAGTGAAATATCTCCTTCTGCACAGAGACTTTAACATACTTTCTGTCTTTAGTCCATTAAGGCCTTTAAAGATTCCATGTCTTGTCATAATACCAACCCCGATATATCCATTTATTGCTCAGCGTAAAACAGCAGATTTATATTTTCTATTTTCTATTTATATTTTCTAGATTTATATTTTCTATTGGTTATTTTTGTAACATTTGTAAGGCAGGAAGTTTGTAGGAGTGAGGAGGAAACTCACAAGAGTGAGTTTCCTGCAGAAATAATTCAAATCTTGTCATAGTTCATGCTCAGTGCTACAACCCGGGGTGTCCTACAGAACTGGGACCTGAAGGCTGCACAAGAACTCATTCTGCTTACATTCTATTCAGCTACAAAATAGTGAACATCTGCTGGAATTTAGGATCTGGATTTATAAATCTGGAGTTATACAGAGATTAGCACTTTAAATTTTTCTACATAAAACAGACAAACCTTTTAATGTACCAGTTTTAACATCTTCTGTCATAAAGGATGAAATGCACTGTTCATAACAACAGGAAATTTTGTTCTATTAGGAAAACAGTCATACTTTTCCCTTTAAAACCRCAAACACACTAAGAGGCTCTTAAGATTAAAAGGGAGACACAATATTTTCCTAATACCATACTGAATTCTTTTCATTTGGGTGGCTGAATAGCTCAGAATAGCAGTTACCTTGAAAATAAATGACTGTGCTAAAAGGAGAATTAATTAATTCAGATAAAGTAAATAAACTCTGTGAACTGACTAATGTAGCAGAAATGACTGGATGCTGATACTGCTGTTTTAATTATTAAGTCCACACTAATTAATTTCAGAGCTACCTTTTTTGAAATCCACAGCTTGACCAACATTCAGAGTACAAAACATGCCAAAAGCCAAATTTTGCTTAGTAACACATTTGCAAAGGCTGGAACCAAGTCTTCACATAACTAAAGGTGATGAACTTTAAAAGAAGGTGACAGTTTCGATAAACAACACAGGATCCAAATAATTGTGTGGTACTTCCTTGACCACAAACTGAGAAACAAAATTTGATTGTGCCAACCTATTTCTTTCACAGAAGGAGCTGGACTTCTTGTTAATTGCCAATATGGTTCTGAATATAAAGGGGACTTAATGTCTCTTTGAGAATTGCAGTAAAATCAGTGATCATGACTACACATGCAGAGCTCCTAGATGCAGTGATATTCAGTCATGACCCAATGTGACATTACAACCTCACTGAATTTAAGAATGTGTGAATGGTTGAGAATGAGTTACATTACATTTAGTAGTTAGTGCTGAAGATTCTTGTACCTATGGACATAAATAGTATAAAACTTATTTATACTATACTTTTTTCCCTTACACATCACATCTGAAGGACTCTTTTAGATAGTGCCATCATTGAAGTGCCTATTTCTGCTAAGGAATGCTCAGCAGRGATTTTACTATCTGTACTCTATTCTAAGAAGACAAAACATAATGCAATAATATATTTAAGGCTGTCTTTTGTAGTGATTACTTCCATAACTTGCTAAAAAATTTACAGCCAGCAAAGTTATATCTGCAGCATCACACAGCACACAGCAGTAACATCAGTATGGTAACTAAAAGWTACATTTCCAGAAGCATTTTGTTCGCTAATCCCTCATCATTTTGTTCGCTTCTTAAAATGAAAACACCTGTAGTAATGATTTCTCCTGACAAGCTGGAAGGAACTGAACAGAGAACAAGTTTAATAAAATGCTTTCACTATAATCTTTAGTATAACTTCACCTTGTATCAATACCTCTTATGAACATCTTAATCACTTGCTTTTGCTTTTTCTTGTTTTCACTTGAAGCAAATTTAAATTTTTTGGAGAACTCTACACACAACTTCAAGGATAAGGCACAAATATCTTTGAGAAAACCACAGACAAAACAGCTGTAGGAAAAGCTCTTATGAACACTTCATGTCATGTACTTGAATTAAAAACATTTAAGGACATAAAAACTTCTACAAAAACTTTTAAATGCAAGTTTTTATGCACTAAAATTGTTTTACCAGGATATTCCATCTGAGACTGTCYGCTAGCAAATAATCCATGTAGATCAAATCCCTGCTTAATTTWAAAAAAAGGAGTTTTTAATTTTAAATACCTGTTAAAAAGCTTAAAACTCTTTTTAAWAATATTTTTTACTCTTGAGATAGAAGATTGCTTACCAGTTATCATCATAGGCAAAACAGATTTCAGGAAAAAAAATTATTGCCAGTTAAAAAAGTGTATGATTATGAGAAATAGCAAAAAAAACCCCAACAAACCCCCAAACTCCAAAACATTTTCTCCCACCTCCCACTGTTTTTTCCAGCCTCAACTTTATTAATTTATTCCCAAATTCTGTACTTTTCCCTCTAAAGCTCTGCAGGGTAGATTGTAGTAACTCATAACAATTTCTGTCTCATGCAGTCTTCTCCTCACCGTTTTTCCACAGGGGTCTTTCCCAAGCCTTCAGTGTGGACATCTGCTTCACCACAGTCTCTTAGCAGGCTTCAGGAGAATGGTTGGAGTTGGAAGGGATCTTAAAGATCATCAAATCTCAATACTACTACTGTGGACATCTTTCACTAGTTCAGGTTGCTGAAAGYCCCTCCAACCTGGCCTTGAAGACTTCCAGGGAGGGGGCTTCCCCAGCTTCTCTGGGCAGCCTGTTCCAGTGCCTCCCTCCCTTCCTGACATCCTCAGTGACCCTCTTCTCAAAGATCYCACTGGTTCACATCCCTTCTTTCAAACATGAGCTGAACCACCCGCACTGTGTCATCCCCAACCATGCTGCAGGTCCATTCAATCCCATTCTCTGTGTAATTAATAAAAATATTCAGCAGTAACAGTCCCAGTACAGAGCTCTGGGGGTTTGTATCCACTTCTTTCTGATTTTGATCTTGACACAGAGCCATTGACCGCAACTCTTTGGATGTGGCCATTTAACCGATTCCTTATCCATCATTGGCTTGTCCTTCAAACACACATTTCTCCAATATAGCCATAAYGATGCAGAATAGGGACTTAGCAAAYGCTTTACAAAAGTCYAGGTAGATGATATAAATTGATCGCCCCTTGTCCACCAATAGAGCCACTCCACTGTCAGATTAGTCATGCACAATTTGCTCTTTGTGAAGCCAAATTGGCTGTTTCTTGTCAGCTCTCTGGCATCCGTATTACTTGACATACCTTCCAGCAGAATATCTGTTCCTTCTTCATGTTCACCTGACTGCTTCTCACTTTTTTTTTTTTTTTTTCTTTCTCATGATTATTTTGTGGGGTGCATTCCACCTTTTCCCAGTACCCCAGCCACATTAGCTGTTGGGCTCAGCCATGTCCTGCAATGGGACAGTTGGAGCAGTCTAGAACCATTAATTAAATTTTAAACATAAATTGTACTGAAAATGTTAAAATCAATCATATATATTATTTCTCTGATTTCCCTGCCTTAACTTCACTTTTTCTTTTTTTTTTTTTCTTTTTTTTTAATGTAAGGAGCAGAAGGTGTGTGGTTTTTTTCTCCTCCTTCCATGCATACATCTATGGTTTTCCTGTTTTCCAGGAAAAGTTGTTGCTAGAAGAGTTTGCTCCAGTATGTTTTGTAGTCATAGAAATCTTTCAAATTATAACATGTTAAAATAATAAGATTTGGATTTAAAACACACTGTCTTTTTTGAAAAAGGTTAAATTCTAGTTGTGCAAATAATTAATTTTGAGAAGCTGTTGGCRATAGAGCAAAAAAAGAAATCAATATTATGACTAAAAACACCTCCTTTTAATTCTTTTAATTGAAAGAAAAGCAGGAGAATTCAGTTTCTGTAATAAATTTTAAAAAAGAAAAAAAAAAAATAAATTTTTAAATGTTCATTTTGATAGTTTTATCATATTTTTGCAAAATAAACAAAAAGTAAGTTATATTTATGTTGGTAGGGTTTTTTTTTGTGCTTTTAAAAGAAATCAGATTTGTATCACTTTATACCAAGCTTAGAGAAATCTTGTCTATTTTTCTAAGACTAGCTCTGAAGTTTAGGAATCGTGATAATAAATGTGCCCCATATAGAAAGCTTGGAGGCACACAAATCCAGAAGAAATATGAACCTGATCCTAATAAATGTTTCCTGGAATTCACAGATACTATTTAGACACATTTACCATCTACAACACCAATGCTGCAGCATGTGTGCAGACTTGCAGAGCTTTAGCTTAGTAAAAGGTGGCATAGGCAGTTTATTTCTGACTTTATKTTCTTCTGCCTACTCTTTAGTACCAGTCTAGCGTAAAATGAGATAATTTATTTTTTAAAATCTTTTACCCTTCCTATAGGTTTTAATCTATACTTAGCTATATGCAAAAATAGTTTGTTCTTCTAAGGACTGGATCATAGCAACTTGCAGTTTCCCAGATGGAAATTCAGAACAGCTGAGTTCCCACTGTTTGCTTCCTGGTACAAGAAAAGGCATTTGTAGATCAGGCAAGCAGCAGATGGAGAACAATTGGAGTATATAATTATTCGGCCTGGACTCCTTTTAAATGGGAAGGCTGAACTCTATCTATTTGGCTGGGAAGACAGAGGAATWGAGTAGCAAATGGCAGATAAGCCTYCCAAAGATCCTTTAAAATAAATCTAGGCAAATATGTGAAATAACTTCATCACTTAACTGGGTCTCTTTTTCTGTGAACTCCAAAATCTGGCAAGTCATTGTTGGTTTGCTTTTGAAGGTTGAGATTAATACACAGCCTACCCAAACACTTCTGTATGAATAAACTACATTGATTTCAGTATGTTACCTGAGGACTCCATCTGGTGACTCTCCTTTACTTTGCCAGATTTTGAAAGCTGCAGCCTTACTGTGATCTAGTGCCAAAATATAAAATCCACTGTAGGAAAGTATTAACACGTTGTGATTCTTTCTCTATGGAAGTGAATAGTTTAATTCTGTGACTTTTTGAAAATGCCCTCATAGGAGCATTACATTTTGGAAGCTGACAGCTAACAATAAGACTACATGCCAAAATCAGTGTCTAGAGAGCCATGATTATTTTCATTAATTATTCAAGATTAAATGGACATATGAAGGAATTTACAAAGGGCATCAAAACAGAAGTGATAAAAGTATTATGAGAAAAGGAAGGCAATCAGAATAATCCAAATACCAGTAAAATTTGAAATTAGAAACAAATAGAGGACAGTAAAATATTTCAGAAGAAAAATGGAAGAATTGTGTGCTCTTAAGATATCTAAATTACCATCAGAAACTACATACTCAAATCAAAACTTACTCATATATTTTCCATACAATAGTCTTCATAGCAAAGAAAGAGTAATGGTGGAGAAAAACAGAGGAAACCTTTGTTTATATTAACAAAATGAAAATTAGAATTACAAYCACATGTACTAGAAATTACTTTGGTTTAGAAAATCGATGCTGTAAACCAAAATTAATTTAATGAGAAAGAAAATTTTAAGATGACTAATGTTTTTACTGTGTTAAATGATAGGAAAAAATCGGACTAAAGTAAGAAAAACTACTAATAAGAAAAATAGTTAAGCAGGAATAAAACCATGGTAGAAATGTTGCCTGTTTCCTCGTATTTTTTGAATTTTGTCTTCCACCTTATTTGAAGTTTCAAAAGTTCAATTATTTTCTATGGAACTGTGGCAAATCAAAGGCTTTGGATCCACACATAAAATGATGAAGACTCCATCTCACATTTTTTTTACATATTCAAGTATTTAAGCCCMTTTTTTGTTTGTTTTGTCACTTTGGAAATGCTCTAACTGGAAAATAAGATATTTGTGAATATGTATGAGGCTCCCTTACCCAAACTCATTTAAGCTAATTCAGGAAAAGCAGATGGCTTCTTCACCTGTGCATCACAAGCAGTCAGACTGTGTGCYTATTYYTTGYACTGACARYRAGACTTCCAGGGTACTCTCGTGGCCTCATTTCTAGATCCAAGTCAAGCAAGACAGYGCTGAGGCATTAAGCTMCTCCAAACTAAGATGTGACACTTTAGGGTACAGACATGAAGCTGTGTGCCCTGACCACTTTTGAAGTCAAGCAGGGAAGTACCTATGGAATTTAGGCAATGTACCTGATGGTTGACAGAGGTTTTTCAATGTTGTTTAGGGACTTGCATGACTGACATTTCTCACCTTACATCTCATTCAACTRAGTCCACTTTTGAACAGTCCAGAATGACTTAGCAAAATTAGATAACGTTCTCCTAAGTCATGAATCAAATACACATAAAATTGCATTTATTCATTGTAATAGAAGCTATTTTAACAATATTATAAGGATCTTGATCTTTGTGAACATCACCATTTTTACAGATGAATAAATAGATTTCATAGCCACCATGTTTAAAAATCTTTCCTGAAAATAGAACATTTTTTTTTTCTGGGGTTAGTGGTTATGATACACAAGGAGATAGGCTATAATCATMAATAATTAATCTTTTGAACAATTTTGGACTTTATTGTAGTTCATTTATTTGATTTTACACAATGAAATGTTATGCTTCAACATTTCAACAAAGATTAAACAAGAGTACGTGCAGAAATAGCAAATCTATACCTCATTTAAAAGCAGCAAAATTATGATTTGATTATTTTATATGTTGATTCTTTAAAGAGGAATAAGTACTATTTTGCTTCAGCCAAGCTGATGTGGGTGCATATGCACACACCATTGCACAAAGACAATTTTGTTGGCACAAACACAACTGCACATAAAGACATAGATAGAAGGAAGTACTGAACAAAAATAACAGATGTTAATGCTTTGTCCTTTCAAGTCAAAATGCTGACATTTTTTCAAGTAACCTTAACAAAGTGCTTAAATCTGGTATATATTTAATAGTCTTTACTGCAATCAGYATGACTAGAATTTGTATCCCATGTGCATTAAGCATAATTACCGATGTGTAARATTTGTTCTACCAGAATTAAAATTCTATTAATTGGATTTTATATATTAAATACACTGGGGAATAGCTAGAATGTATAGAGTAAAAACACATAATTTTTAGAATACTTAGCAGACAAAGTGAGAGATGCTCATACAGGAAARTTCATCTCAAACAGCTGCCTATCAGCATTTTACAACAGAATTTTCTCCTGATTATTAAATGTATCTGACTTAAATTACAATAAACAAGACACTCTTACCTCTTTTAATCTGATTTTGTAATCTACATAAGTGCAGTATCTACTATGGTAATCCAATGGTATGAGTCTGAGGACACAATCCCTTTAGTCTGCCACAAAGAGTATACTTTCTTAGTTTCCACTACTACAATGTCATGGCCGTCTTAGCACATAAAAATGACTGCATTGTACCCAGCATTGTCCTAACAGCTGCTGTCCTGTTTTCATTATTTTTTTTTGTTTTGTTTTGGGGGGTGTGGATTTTTATGTATGTTTTTAATTCAGAAAACTACAATACTCAATTGAAAGAAACACAATAAATTAAGATCACTTTAAATTTCTTGCTAAGGCAAGAGATTAAATTAGCTCAAAAGTAGTGTAAAATACAGGATTTAGAGCAGATCTGTTACATGGCAATTAAATATATAAAGAAGATACGGTGATTAATGATTCCTGAAKCTGTCTGATGACTTTTTAGTCAAACTTTCGCATGAAAAATTGACTGTATAAAAGAAACAGTAGCCAGAATGAAGTGGCTGCAATAAGCAGGTGACACGTAGTTAAAAGCATTGGGACACACTTCTATTCACACCTGGTGGCTATACCTCTTACCGATACAATCACAATATAATCTCAATATGAAGTAAGTAATTTGGGATAATTGGAGAGGAAAAGTAAGTATACCTAAAGACCRATTACTTTCCAGCTGGGAGAGTTCATGGATCTACATCCTGTGCTGTGGACATGGAAGAGAAGAGTTAGAGTAGTGATCAGTACCATAGCAAATTTGTGTTTCTTCTGTGTTTAATACAGTGATATCACAGTCATTCCATACTACAATTATATTAACATCCTGAAATTTGGAAAGGAAGAAGATTAGAATGAAAATTAAAACAGAGAAGAAACACTGCCATATTTCTTCTTGTTGCTGTTTTAGCTAGAGGGAGTAACATAACGATGTTACTTCTTCTCTGTYGAAGTTAAAACTAGCAAAAGACAAGCAGAATCAGATGACCTGTCACAATAATTAAAGAGGARCATAGATTTCTGTGTCAGTCACTGAACTGTCCTTTTTATTTATACATAATTTTGGAACATGATTTTCTCTTGCAAGACCCTATAAATACTCAAATATTCTAAAATCCTCAGGACAAGGAGAGTTTTTTGCTTGAAGAAATCTGTAGATGATTTTACAGATGTACTAGCTATAAAAACAAACAAACAAAAAAGGATCACTCTTACTAAGGATCAYCTTGTTTAATGACAGAACAATCCAGACACATATATTCATGCAGCACAATCCATATATAGGCTTGCTTTGATTATTTTTTCTGTTTGTATTTTTTTGCCTACTGATATGCTTGCTCTATTTAGCATGTTCATTTTTTCTTTCTTTTGCTGTTCTGTTTACTTGTCTTATGAGGTCTGCTTCAGTAATCTGAAGATGCCATGCTGAGGCTTCAGTATGAATAGCATTGTTATTGGAATACAGAATATATACATATGATACGAGGCTCAGGARAGCATGCAAATTTCTTGGAGGACAGCAACAGAATTCAAAATAATCTTGACAAATAAGAAACACATTTGAAATAATAGAATGCAATTCAATAGAGACAAATACAAGATACTCAGGCAGAAATAATAAATTGCACACGTACAAATTAAGGAACAACTGTTTAGGTAAGAGTTCTGTAGTTCTCCAAGTAAGAGGATGTCAAGGTCACCATGAGCCAACAAAAAGAATCCCAATGATCACGAGTCAGCAACATCAAAAAGTGGACATTGTGACAAAGCACTTTTTGTAGCATACGAGAGGCATACAGATATCCTTTTAGTCAATTCAGCATTCACGAATACACTTGCATACTCTGTGAAATATTTTTTCACTGARCTTTATAATGAGCACATACCAATTGGTGAAAGAGCCAAGTGAACAAAAATACTGATTGAAGGTCTTGATTTTATAACCATCMAGGAAAGACAGAATAAAGAGGAGATTTAGGAAGAATGTGCTAATAGATTTCAAGAAAATAAAATACTATTCAAAGAAAGGGTTTATATACTCTCTGTATGAGAAAAGAAGTAATGGGCTTAAATTGCAAGAAAAAAAGACTCATTGTCTTGTATAAAACATAYTAGAAAACACTTTTGAAAGGAAAAGGTAGGGAAGAACTCAAAAGTTTGCCAAAGAAACCTGTCAACCTTCTGTCACTGAAGGTACTTTTAAGCAGATTAAATAAATGTCTGTCAAGAATGGATTAGTTTTCCAAACTCTCTTTCATATTTAACATAGTATGAAGGTTCTGAATTGACTTTAAAGGAAAACCACTTTATTCTTCATTCTTTTCTCTACATGTTTTCCTCTTTCCAGTCTTTGGTATTTCTGAGATGCTTCTTATTAGTTTTTATGAAGATCTGGAAATAATTAAGGAAAATACTGAGAGCACATAGCCCTGCTTATATTCTTCTTCTCCTCATGTTATATGTCATATTTTTATTTCTCTTATTTTGTTGTGGTTTTTTATCTTTTCTCAAGCACACTGTCAGGTTTCCTACGTAGGTGAAATCATATTGTGTATTTATAACCACTGTCATGCCAGTGTTAATTCTGAAGATGTTCAATACTAAATCTCTATGAACTTTCCTTCCTTCTTCCCTCAGTATCCTGCTATTTTAATCTTTCTCTGTATTTCTCTGTAGGGKTCAGAAAAGAGGAATGCCATCTATCATGTAGCTCAAAACTTATCACGGATAATTATAATCAACTATATACTCACATTCTTCATATATTCTTTTACCTTTCTATCACTACCTTTTATATGAACCCCTTTTGTTTCAACCACTGTACATACTGAGATTTGTATGAACTGACATATACAATTAAATTTTACTGTGAATTCATCAAGTGCTGGTGCAAATTTATGTTTGCTGGAATTGTGTAGAACTGACAAAAAAACCCCCAGGAATACAAAAAAACATGCAAATTGTCATCAGCTGTGTTACAAAAAGATTTGCAAATTAACTTTTTAACWCTGGTTATCTTTGTTTTTGTGGGTATTAGGGTTTTTTCCTAAGAAAATTGAAATTGACCAATTTGCCTCTTTCCCCAGAATAAATATAAAGAACAATCTTTTAAATGAATGTTTGTATCAGTCAGCAAAAAAACAATTTCTGCATTTAAACGTGGGCTATAAATGCATGTTAAAATATACTCTCTACTCAATGTCTTATTTACATGCTGAACTTAGTGTTAAAGGTGGATTTGTCAATCAACAGAAGGGGAAAAGAAAACACTTGTGATTTGTTGATCATCTGCGCATYCTGTAAAACACATCGGTCTGATGATATGTCTGGGGAAGACTGAAGGTGTGAAGTCTGGATATATGCTCTGAATATTTAGTTACCAGCTGATACATTAATTTCTRTAATTTAAGTAGGCTGCTGGGTATTTTTTTGTTATTAATTTTAATGGCTTGCCATTGAGAAAAAAATCTRCTGAAAAAATAGAAATGTATCTGTAATAAAGCACAAAACATTTGTATTAATATTTGTGCTCTTATGAAGTTTCTAAAATTTTATAAATTGTACTGCTAAAGGACAATATTACAGTAGACTGTTAGCAGCATATCTGCAGGGAAGTGTAGAAGTTCATGCGTGTGTGTAGTCATCTTAATAGAAGTGAAGCAAAAATAATCAGGTAAACAGGTTATGGTTCATTAGTAATTGTCAAGTAAAGTAGAAAAAAAAAAAAAAGGAAAAATAAGAAGCTAGACACTTCCACAAATGAATTCATCCCAATCTCTAAAATAAAGCAGTTCAATAAATCACAGAGTGGCTGAGGTTTGAAGAATTATCTGGAGGTGGCCCTTTGCTTAAACAGGGCYTCATAGAGATAGTTGCCTAGGATCATATTCAGGCGACATCTTAAAATCCCTGGGGACAGTGACTCACAGCCTCTCCACGTAACTTGTGCCAGTGCTTGGTCACTTTTCCTCATGAAAAAAGTTTTCTTCTGTTTTCCTGTATTTTCGTTTGTGATCAATGCCTCAGGTCCTTTAATTTCAAGAGATAGCTCTTTCAAGACTCTGTCTCTGCCATATTTACAGATTTGCTTCAGATATTCATCTACATCGATGAGATCTGCCTTGGTCTTCTACAGTCGAAACAGTCCCAGCTCTCTCAGCCTTTCCTCCTATGGGAGAAGCTCCAGGTCCTTCATCACATATTCTTGTTCTTCACAAGTAGAAATAGAAATGAATGCCCRGAACTGAGCACAGTACTCCAGTGGTGGCCTTGGCATTGCTGAGGTAAGGGAAGGATTATCTCCTTTCACCTGCTCTTAAGACTCCTCCTTATGCAGCCCAGAATATTGGTGGCTTTCTTTGCCATAAGGGCACAGAGCAGGCACAGGTCCAACCTGCTGTCTGTTGTTTGCTCCCTCCAAGTCCATTTTGCAAATCTGCTTCCAGCATGTGCTGATGCATTGCATTATTACTTCCCAGGTGCAGGAATTTTCTCTTTTCTTTGCTGAAATGTCTGCCATTCAATTATTTTCTGAGCTGAGCTGTGTTACCTACAGAAATTCTGTGTAAAGGYCTTGCAGGCTGAAGGGGGTAAGTGCCTCTGTCGCTGAAGAAGTCATTGCAGGATGAAGGGCAAGAGCATTTAAGGGTACTCAGACATTTCTGAAGGATATTGCTCAGAGCTTTCTGGGAATATGTGAGACTGACTCATCCTAAAATGCCTGGGGGAGGACCCAAAAATGGGAGAATGGGTGGGTCTATCTGGATGGGGAAGCAGCCTGGAAAGAGAAAAAGAAAATCATGAGGTTGTAGGAAAATTCAATTTGTAGAGCATGCCAGGTCCCTAGTGAAACCTCCTGCTCAAAGCAACATCAGATATRGTTCAGGTCTCCTCTCTGGAGAAGCCCCAGGGATGCAGACAATACAGTCTCTCTGGGTACTTTGCTCCTCTCTGGACTGTCCCCRTAGGGAAAAATGTTTCCCTTTCTCTCCAGTGTAAACTTGTGCTGTTTCAGGTGAGGCCCACTGCTTCTCATCCTACCACCATGCATTGCTATGGAGAACCTGGCTCCATCTTCTCAACATGCAAGTTGTAGGCCTGCTGCAAAGATCTGCTCTGGGCCCTCACCTGGGCACCTTTCCACTGAAAAGCCACCTCCATTCTATTCAGGTTCATTGTATGCTTGCACCATATGCAGGAGATGGTCCTTTGCTGCTTGCCTTGCCCCAGGACCCCCTCCTCACAGCTGCTTTGGTACCTMTGACTCTGAGAATGAAGGAGCTGGCCTGTTTCTGGATGAGTCCAAACAGCAGGGACAGCTCCTTCCAGACTTGATCACAAGGGGTGCTGAGCGACTGTCCACATCTCAGGAAGACTTGTAGGAACAAACCAAAGAGAATTGTTCCTTGTCTCTCGTTGTTTAGTTTATCATGTGCCACCCCCTCCTTGCACCCACAGCCCCTGGGACAGCCCCTGTGTGAGACCCAAAGCTACTCACAGCCGGGCAGACAGGACAGAGGTATTGGAAGAGGCTGCCTTCTCTCAGTACCTGGACCTGCTTTTCTCCACCAAGCCAGATTGAGGATCAAGACCACTATCCTGGTAGAGCCTTCACACCTTGGATGTGCGCTCACAGAAATCCTGGACAAAATGTAAGAGGACAGAACCTGCAGCTGCTGAAAAGCAGCAAGACTGGGGAGTGTCTTACTCTGACATAAAAGAGTTCCCAGGAGCTGCCCATCACTGTTTGTCCAGCCAGGAAGAGAGGTGTCCCAAAGGGAGAAAGCCTGTCTCACAAGACATTTCGTATGTTCTTTTGACCTTGCAGATAGGTTTTCAGATGTATCTCAGGTGTATCAGATCCTGTGATGAGAAACTTTCCCTGTGTGCAAAAACCTGGCAAGAGGCAGCCGAGCAATGCRGGTGGAGGAGCCCTGGTGATGTCCTCAGTGCCAGCAGAATGCCATCCCTTTTCTCCTCTGAGGGCTGTCGAGGGAGAAGGATATASCCCTGGTCTCCAGAGGAAAAGTCCTAGTGATTGAGGTTGGAAGAGACATCTGGATGTCACTATGTTCAAGGAGAATCACCTGGAGCCCGCTGCCCAGGATGGCATGTGTACAGCTTAGCCCCGTGTATAAAACCAACAACAGCTGGAAATAATAATGAAACTAATTTTATACTGTTTTAGCTTTAAAAATTAAAGTTTACAATGGTAAAGTATTTTCAATATTCTTATTGAGGTCCAAAGCCTTACCAATGAGACGATGAAGTGTTCTGGATGCTGAGAGAACAATCCTCATTAAAATTGTGAGTGATCTTATTTTGTTGGAATTAGGGTAAGAGTCCTCTCTCAAGTTTCTTYAATAAAAGTTTTTTGTCAACTTGTGTATGTGTGTAGGATGAGAAAGCAGATGTGATCATCCCARCTGAAGGTCAGACCATTTTTTTGAACCTGAAAATATACTGACAAAACACTGAGGTTTTGTTTCCTTACAGAAAGAAAAAGGCAACATGAAGACTTTTTTACTTCCTTCAGTTGTGAACGTAACGTTCTTGCTCATATTATATTTTCCATATTGTCTCATAGCTTAATCTATTTTTTCTTGGGTTTTTTTTTTGTTTTGGTTTGGTTTTTTTGTTTGCTTGTT
>JACDOX010000031.1:6933887-6952248 GCA_014549065.1 Cardinalis cardinalis
TTTTTTTTTTATCTTGTGGTTGGTTTTGTTTTAGTTGCTTTGGTTTTGTTTTTTGGTGGTTTTGGTTTTTGGAGTTTTTTTTTTTGCTTAAGTGGAGCATTGAAAAGGCAAGTTTAAATGTAGAAGAAAAGGTCATTAGACATCMTTTTAGGCACTGAGCTTTAAAACTCAGTTTTCATTTGAATTTATAACATTTTTCCTCTGATTCTGAATTCTTCCCAGCTAAAATTATATATCTGTGAACCTTCATAGATGTTTTCTCATCTGCTGCTCAGCATGCTTATAGCAGTTTACCTCCTGTTCATTAGGGCCATCTTTTCATTTTCTCCTAGCCAGTAGGCATGCTTGAAGCTTGTTTGAAATGCTTTCCCTTCTCTCTTCCTCTTTGTAAGGCAAAACTAGTTGGACAAGGACTTTTTCATTCTGCTGGTTCTACCTGCTGTTATTTCACAGATGACTAACTATAACACACATAATATGATGAAGACTTCATCTTGCATTTTCTTTACATATTCAAGTATTTAAGCCCCTTTTATGTCATGTTGGAAGGGCTCTAACTGGAAAAKAAGAYATTTGTGAATATGTATGAGGCTCCCTTACCCAAACTCATTTAAGCTAATTCAGGAAAAGCAGATGGCTTCTTCACCTGTGCATCACAAGCAGTCAGACTGTGTGCCTATTCTTTGTACTGACAATGAGACTTCCAGGGTACTCTCGTGGCCTCATTTCTAGATCCAAGTCAAGCAAGACAGCGCTGAGGCATTAAGCTMCTCCAAACTAAGATGTGACACTTTAGGGTACAGACATGAAGCTGTGTGCCCTGACCACTTTTGAAGTCAAGCAGGGAAGTACCTATGGAAATTAGGCAATGTACCTGATGGTTGACAGAGGTTTTTCAATGTTRTTTAGGGACTTGCATGACTGACATTTCTCACCTTACATCTCATTCAACTAAGTCCACTTTTGGGCTTTTTAGRGTCTAGCGTAGATGATAAACTCCATGTTAGGAATCCTATAAGGAATGGTTTTTAAACTGTGATGAAGAAATTAATATATGAATGCTTTACCAATATTAGCAATGACCACACTGTGAGGTCA
Organism: Cardinalis cardinalis; assembly: GCA_014549065.1. Lineage (NCBI taxonomy): Eukaryota > Metazoa > Chordata > Aves > Passeriformes > Cardinalidae > Cardinalis > Cardinalis cardinalis. Next base: position 6,934,986 of record JACDOX010000031.1, read on the forward strand.
TAGAGGCTCTTGTAGATCAGATTCTTAGCAATCTCTTTCTTCACAGTTATTGTAAATTCAGTCAAGCYTCAATCACCCTCTTAGTAACTTCATACAAGATGTGGCGTAAAACCAGCCTTTGAGTTTAATCCCGAGCCTGAAGCCCAGGCTTCACACAGGTAGCTGTACTGAAACTGGCACCCAAGGCATGCCTTAAGTATTTATCCTGATTGACTTGTTTGTTAATTCTTTAATGCTTTGTKATCATAATTTTYATGCTCTTGTAAGTTTTAGTTTTGRAAAAAAACCCCACCCCAACAATGTAAATAAAAAGTAGATGTGATATTTCATCAGTGTAAATTTATGAGCATAGTATGTTAAACGTTTTCAAGAGGATCATGTTCAAAGTCTCATTGCAAAATGATAAACTTATTCCAATTCTATTTGTGTGAGTAATGGGAGTAAGGATATTGTGCTCAGGTCCTAATTAATTTGCCCGTAAACTTTTATAAATCAATCAAAACTCAGAAGAGATCAATGATAGTGTAACAAAAAGGTAGTTCTGAAGCTAAGTAACTATTTATATTCTTATTTAAAACAACTACAATTTCTTTTCTCATACTTACTCTTTACAGTGCTTTTCCACTCAGTCATGCCAATGTACACAGATACCTATGTGTAAGAWAACATATTCTACCTTTGTTAAAATAAACAGAACTTATTAGTTCATCTGAAATCTAACAAGTTCATTAACATAAGCTGTCATTATGCCAGCAAAATATATTGGATTGTGCATTCATTTTGTAACTACAGCTATACATTTCKAAATATTTAAATTATTTATTATGACTACAAAAGTAGCATCAGGATCCTTGCAGCCACTACTTTTATCATCAAGTCTTTTCAAAATGGGGGTGGACCAGATTAAAATTCATACACTTTTTGTAGTAGAAGATGGGGAGATTTTTATTTTGATGCACATTTTTTGAATAACAGTTTTAGATATTGCAGATCAAAGAGCTGTCCCAATTTCTCAGACTATTCTTATGTCTCTTTCAGCATTGGCCATGGTAAGGCTTTAGAAGCTAGTGACTTTCTGCACATTGGTAGATGCTGTTAATAACTAAATAAATAAATACAGAACAGGATTTTTTTTCCCATATTCTTTGTATTTCTTAATTAACAACTTGACTGAGTTTGTGCACTATGGTTTTTGTCTTCCTGAACCTCCACTTCCTGCAGGTTAAATTCATTTAGCAGGAATCCATGGAGAATACAAAAGATACAKCTGTGGTGGGGCCCTTGTAGAGAGGAAAAAACACAAAGCTGTAAGTATTTCTTGTATCTGTGATCCATGCGACTATGGCAAGAGAAGTTTGAGCACTTGCTGAATTAAGAACTGCCGCACCCCGCAGTCCTCATGGAGGAGGTGAATCTTCTATGAATCATACAAAACTAAAACCCTACTTGAGCATTGCTGGTCATTGAAATTCTCTAATTCAAATTATGGAATCACAGAATCATTGAGGTTGCAAATGACCTTTAAGACCATTGTGACGTAGGTCACAAGGGTTTTCAGGATGAGAGAGAGACAAAACTGTTGATTCTATGAGAAGGCTTGATTTATTATTTTATGATATATATATATATATATATATATTACATTATGACTATACTAAAAAGAAAAAGAAGGAAAGGTTTCCTCAGAAGCTAGCTAAGCTAAGTATAGAATAGAGAAGAATAATAACAATGGAGCTCTCTCTGACTCCGTCCCAGAGAGCTCAGTCCTTGATTGGCCATTAATTATAAACATCCAAGATGGGCCAATCACAGGTGGACCTGTTGCATTCCACAGCAGCAGATAACCATTGTTTACATTTGTTGCTGAAACTGCAGCTCTCAGAAGGAAAAATCCTAAGAGAGGATTTTTCATGAAAGATGTCTGCGACAGACCATCAAGTCCAAAAGCCAACCTAGCACTACTACCACTTTCWACATTAAATGTTAAAAGTGAAGCACATCCAGGATGGAGGTAAAATATGACCAGTTTTCACAGAAAAAAAAAATTATAATAAAAAATATATTAGGAGATAAATTTTAAAAAATCAATAAAAATAAAAAAGAGGATCCAGTCTGTCTTTTCATTAATTCAAATCTCATGACATATCAAAAGTGTGCAGAAATCTGAGCATATCAGCACAGTCCCTTTATGTCAACAAACCTATCTGGTTCATGCTATCTGAGAAACATTTGAGATCAATTCATTTAGTTTTGAAAGATCTATTAAATAGAAATCAATAAACAGTCAGTAGAAAAATTATTTGAAATTCTTGCTCTTCTAAATGTCTCCATCCATTGATGTTTAGTTAGGCTTTGCATTTTAGCATAAGTATAACTGCACAATGTGCTCGACAGACTGATGATTAGGTCACACATTGGAGATAAAGACACCGTTCCCTTCAGAGAATTAGCCTGAGTTTTCATGTGTCACAAACTGATGTAAAACTACACTATTTTCAGTGAAGCTGCTGGGGTTGTCTTCCTCCATACCCTTACACTTGAGAAGTCTCGTGGGCATACATATCACTAAGCATGCTCAAGATAATCATGTTTAGCTCAAGATAATAATGGAATAGCATGTTTATACCATCCAGTAAATATTGAGCTCAGTCTACCTTATATATTACCTATAGCCCAACATAGCTTTATTAGTTGGCACAACAAGGGAGATGCACAAGCATTTAAATAGTGAATTATGATAAAATTTGAAAGTTAAGCTACTTCATATTTTTACAAACATTTCAGGCATGCTCACACGCCATTCATCACAAATATTTCCATATCTAGATGTCAACGTTGTGGATTTTTTTAGGATTTCAGCTTGTAATTTTTGTATTTGTAGTGTGTCATTTAGACAACTAAACCTCAGCTAAATTCTTGTAGTTGCAATTTTCTGAAAAAGAAAAGAAACATTGTTATTTTTAGAGGTTGCAAGTGAAGAAGGACAGTGTCATGGTTTGAGAGGAAGTAAGTTTTCTGGGATATGAAGCAATCAGGCCAATAGGTGTTCAGATTTTACTATTGGCACCTGGCGTGGCCACTGGGGACATTGGATACGCCTCTGAGAACACAGGGGTTGAAAGCAGAGCACTCCCAAGGGAAGCTCCTTTTGAGTTCCGGTGAAGAAAGAGTTCGGATCTCTCCCCCATCCCAGCTGCTGCTGCTGGGCGAGGGAGGAGAAGCCATGTGGCTGGGTGTGGTAGGCCGGCTTTGGATAGAAATTGGAGGTGAAGAGGCCCCCGAGGATGGAAGGGTGGGAGAAGCACCAGGAGGCATTGGGCAGCTCCCCCCAGGAGAGAGAGAGAGAGTACAGCCTGTGACTGTGCTACCTTGAAACTTGATAACATGTGCCGGCAGCACAGCTGAGAAGGAGAAGAAGGGCGGGGGATTGGGGGGGTGGTGCGGCGGATGCAGCGAGAAGATGTCCGACCACTGTGGGAGTTTCTGAGAAGGCAGAGCCCGAGTTTTTAACCCTCTTTTGGACAATGAAAACTTTTCAGAACATTAACCTTTCCTAGAAGAGAGATAGAGATTAAATGGAAGAAGGAAATGTGCAAGCGTGAAGGTCTGGGCAAGTGGAAGATGTTGGGAGAGTAGAGAAGAATCTTAGTTGGGAAGAGATGATGGAGTGGCCTTATAGCCATGGACAGAACCATGTTTCCTGTGACACAGAGACTGCATCCAGGGGGAGGTGATGGCTTAGAGCCAAGAGAATTCAGTGTTGAGACCCCTCRGCCCCAGCGGGAGAAATTTGGGGGGGACTGGTGTCCCAAAGGTGAGACTGTGCTCTTTTTGGAAMMGGACGAAGCATCCTTAAAAGGACAACCCTAGAAGCAGCTCTGGTCCATGTGCAGTGGTGGGAGCACTGGGCATGGAAGGAAGAGGTCACGATGGCAAATGTTCTCCGGGYGGTGCCATGAGTGACATGGAAACACAAGAGGTTTCAAYAGTGTTTCCAGGGGAAGCCTATGGAACAAGAAGGACTCTTCTCTTCTTGATGAACTGAGAATTGATTATCTAAAGGGTGGTGATAGACTGAGAATTGGATTCAGGGGATGGATGTATTGAAATTTGGTGGGAGGGGAGGAGGAAATGTTTTTGGAAGGTTTTCATTTTCCCTGTGTGTTTTCTTTTTACTTAGAGTTGTAGTTTAGTTAATAAAGTTTTCTTATTTCTAAGTGGGAGCCTGCTTTGCTTATTCCTGGTCACATCTCAAAGCAGACACCAGGGAGAAGGTATTTTCATGGGGGCACTGGCATTGTGCCAGCGTTAAACCATGACAGACAGGGACTACTTTTAGTAAGCATAAACCATAAACATATGTGAGCTGTTACTCTGTGAACAATACCTTGATCTTCAAGTTAATTATTAAATGAAAATTTTAAAGTGAGATTATTTCCACCTTTATGACTAAAATAAGAGAGCATTTTAGTCCTTTTGTGCTATTTTTTGACCTGTCTTATCAGTTTTACAAGCAACTGATGAGATGTCTGTCTTTGTCAACTCAGAAATAAGATGGTTCTTGACATTGGGGTTTTCTCATTGATTAAATTGTCATGGTGTATTCACAGCCTAAATGCTGCCTTCTGGTCACTGTCCTTTTCTTGTTTGGAAAATGACCTTTGTGAATAATTGCATGCCCCAGATGTGTCAAAATAAGGAGGATGCAGCAATCAGAAGTGGAAACACCTTTGAAAGTATTTGTCCACTGATTATCTTGTAAACTGGCGGGAGGAGTAAAAAATAACCAGAAACTGGTTTTTGCCAGTTTATCATTGAAAAGTAATTTAAGGTCCATTCAAGAAGTTTTATTTGTACTTTATATTTTGCTTTAGACTATGTTAATGATTGACTTACATTGCTTGTAAGGATAAGTCTAAGTACTTTTTTGAGACAAGGGCCCAGTCACTGAAACCTTAAGGCTGTTTTTAAACTATCTATATACTTCTATTTGTGAGGCTATCAAAGACTTATAAGAAATTTATAATATTAGGACTACTATATTTTATGCCAATATGGAAACATACCTAAGAGTCATTATTATGAGTGGAAATTTCTGGAGTGCAGTGTATTCTGGCTGTAGTCCAGCATCCTTCAATTTATCGTATGTCCTGTAGGACTTAAATGGAGCATCAGTGAAATGATATAAAATTTCTTCCTTTACATTGCTGAATTATCCGCACTCAGAACTGGGCAAAACTTTGCAACTAGCCATTCTTTATGAAAATAATTTACCTAATGAAATTAAAGACCTTCCTTGCAACTTTGTTGACCTAGCAGAACTTCACAAAAGCAAAGCAGGTGGGTAGGTTAGAAGGCTTTCATGGGTGTTTGTTTTTCTGCCTGTCCTCACACTGGTCCAGTGACTGAGATGTGGTTTCCTTGGCTCCCTGAAATCCCACCTGTCTGAGTGTGGGCTGCCCAAGTGCCTGGGAGGTCTGGCTAACTTATAGTACAAATGGTAGTATACAGAAATGCCACAGTTCCATGGATAACCTAAGCTGCATGGTTTCCTGGGCAGATTGTTTCTTGGCTGACTGTATTCTTGAGGATCTCTGCCCAGAAAACAGGTATGGTCCCAGTTCCCCAATCTAGCTGGACAGATCTAGATTGCTGGCCTACAAATGACAGAAGACAGGGATTCTGACTTCTCTGAAGCAAGTTTTTCTCAAAATATAATTTTTGTTAAAAATCCACCTTTTGGGTCCTTCATTCTGATCCAAAAAACAAAAAAATGTGTCAAATTTTAAAATTTCTACAGGGTGAAAAYTCAGATTTCAGAATCAAATGACATCACAAACAATAAAGGGATTTATTGCAATTGGCAAAAGCTAGAATCAAACAAGTAATCAAATCAGGTGAAAATTAACGGCATTTTTATTTAGGAAAGAAAATCACAATACTCCTATAAATGTGGAGGAAAGTTCAGARCTGTAAACTAACTGTAACTGCAGAGTCACATGGTAAGACAGAAGATGATATATTCATTCCTCTCAATCATGCCAGAACAACTGCTTTTATGCAGCAGTGAAGCAGAAAAATATCTAAGAACAATTTCCTCTTATGCATACAATGCTTCTGCTTCTACATACCACAGATGCACATACGGATGCTACTGTTAGAAGAATCAAACACCACTAAAGTAATTTTTCTATTTGTTCATATATCCAGGGCAGGATCAATGTTTACTTCTGAGGGGACAATATAGATCACAGAACATCTTAAGAAATTGCCTCATTCAGAATACAAGACAAAAAACAACCCTCTTTTATTTTGGACTATCATCTTCTGGGAAGAGACRCAGCAAACTCAAAATTTGTAAAACATGTTCCCGAATACTAATATTTGTATAAATTAATAGAAAGAAAGGAATATTCCATTAAACAACTGAATGAAAAAAGGTATTAAARAATGTTGTTATTTTGCTGATCTGACTGCTGTCTATATTTGCAAATAAAAGTGCTTCTCATAAATAAAAGTTTTGGGATTAAAACACCAAAACAATTAAAAGTTGAGATATTCCCTCATTGTTTTTTTAGTTCATGGTCCACTGAGTAAGGGAGTCTATTCTGTCAATCAAGCAGAAGTGATAAGGCCATACATACACTATCATGTTAGGTTTTACTAGGATTCCAGTTTTTCTGTTTAGTCTTTGGGGCATATAGAAGAATTTGTGAGGTTTTTATCGGTGTGAAATGGAAGAGTTACCCTGATGACAAAAGTCYAATGCATTCTATTGAATAGGGCCTCTTAGGCCACTTTACCTGCCGAGCATTTTCTGATCTCTGCCTGGCTCCCAGAGATGACAACACCCTGTACATTGTTCCCAAGCTTGATTTGTTGCTGCTAAACTTGCCCTTATGACCCTAACAAATACTTTGTGGGGGAGTAAGAGGAAAGAGAATATTGGGGAGGAGGGACTGGGATTCAGAACTAGCTGTTCTAAGGCTGCCATCAGCTTAAGGCTTCACACTGCTGAGAAGAGAGCAATCATGACCTTGGTCATGCCAAGAAAAGTAGCACTGATAACACAGAAGCTCTGTATTTCTGGTGGGATCTGACATGGAACTGAATCAACTATCATCATAAATTGAACAGCAGCAGAGCACTAAGTCTAGGGTACCAGAATGACTAATTACACAGTGCCTTCACAAAATTAGCTACCCAAGCAACATTATAACTAATGAGGGATGCACCTAAGGAATAGAACATATAGAGAATAGACATTCACAGGTACATGGACCTGATTGTTACTCAGCAGGAAGTTTTTAAGGCCCTAAATTCCCTTTCCTTAAGCGGGATATGCCTAGATCAGATTCAGTTATCTGTTCACTCAAATTAACTGGCAGGACTCAGATACAAATAATCCAGAAGAAAACTGTTAAGTCTTATCAGTAAAAATAATCCCAAACATTCAAATGATGAGGGAAAAGGATGAATTTTTGCACAGCAAAAAATTTGTGGGGGAGTAATTAGTGCGGGAGGGAAGGGGGAGAAGGGGGAAAGCACAGATTATTTTAAAAAAATAACCAACAAATTTAGATATTGTGACAAAAAATAGACTTTTTTTTTGGTGTGTTTAGAGGAGTATTTAGAGGTTATACGTAAAGATCAAATTACCTCTAACCTCAGGAAGATCTCTGTAATTAGTTCTGCAGCAAATATGGTATTTGTCCAGCTTATGGAAGCAGATTGCCTACAGTCTAAAGCACAATTAAATGGAATGGAACTTTGACAAACAGAGAAAATATCTGTGAATGTTATTTTCTAGAARCTATATGGAATACAGATACAACACATGCTAGTCTTGTTATCACTTGAACATTAAAATATTGAAGTTATCTAACATTTTCTTGGTAGCAAGTGATGTAGCATAACTCAAATTTTACTTTATCTCTGCACTTATAATGTACCTACTCACGGGAAATGGAAAACTATTGAATACTGTAGTCAAACCCTCAGAAAATTGRACAGAACTTTCATAAATGTTATTTGTTTGTAGAAGTCATTTATGGGAGTCTAAAAAGGCTGAAAGCTTTTCTTGCTGACTATGTACATATTCTGCATATAGACTATTTACATGTGAAATGTTGCCTCAAATACATTTGATTGCATTCTTTCAGAAAAATGTGTATTGGAGTTCTATGACAGAGGAAGACTTAAAAATATTTGTGTTCTCATTTGAACTGTTGCAATTTGGCTGCTGCTTTAGCAGTAATGCTTTAAAAATTGTAAAGAAGTAATGAATTTCTTCCTCTTCCAGTGCATTTTAATACAGTCTAAAGATTCTAATTCATGTTTCTCCCTATCAATATTTCACTAAATATCACTAGATGTAAATACTACATTAGGAACAATGTGCTTTAAGTACATCTCCAAGCACAGAAGAGCTAAACTGTTTGGGTGACATCCAGGTACAGCACTCTTCAGATTCATTAGGTTGCTGAGGTTGAGAATATCACTTGTTTTCAAAACAGACTCAAAACAGACTGTTTCTTAGTCTTCCATTAGTATCCCTACTGATATCTAKTTCATCATTACATAATTCATTAAATGCCACTGGTTTTGTCCATTACTTCTTGTATCCCTGAATCCTTTAATAGCTGACACAAGAGGAGTTCTTTGGAAGTTGTCTTTATGGGAATAAGGTCTGGTTCTAGAATATTTCAGAGCAGTGTTTCTGCTTTGATTCTTTTTTGTATCATACCTGAACCAATTATAATCTAATCTCTATCACAACTCAAAGAAATACTGAATAGAATATTTTGCTTAAGAAAGAAGAAGTTTTTCTTTTCAGAAGTGTATAAATCACCTAGAGGTAGGAAAATCATATATCATGGCTGATTCCTAGAGTCATATTGAATGCATTGCAATATCTCTTATCATACTAACATAAGAAAGAAAGCAAAAAATGAAATTGCAGTTTCCTAATGGAGAAAGGAGTTGGATGGAGTACATAGATGAAAAAYTCTTCTTTATTCTGAGGGTCAAATTTTAATTCCAAACACTTTTATTGGTATACATAAAAAAATAAATGAAGCTAAGAAAACCCAACATGAGACAACAGCAATAATAGCAAATATAGTAAGAGTGTAATCCAAAACCATAAAGACCTGAGTTTAATACTTGCATTGTTAATGCAATTGAGTAAAGTTTTAAGCTGCAAATTTTTAACTTATGGGATACAGGTTCCCCACTCCTATCTACTGTCAAATGAATGAATAGATTTCTTCATAAGGAAGTCCCTACTAACATGTAGGTCATCTGCTTTTTTGTGGCTATTGTTCCTGAAGGGGATCTAACCTAGAGTCCTGAGATTTTTTTTTCCCTATGGAGGGCACTGGGCTTTTTAAGCAACGAAAACTCTTCCAAATCACCCTCATAATGGGAAAAATTTGAGAGTTGGAGGGATTGCAATTTGATGGTACAGTAAACTTTAGATGACAAGCTTAGTCAGAACAAATGGCATAAATCCCTTCTTTCCATTACCTTTGAGTTTTGTTGCTCATGAGTCTATGCCATTTGGCTATTCTCACTACAAACTTGTGACATGTGTTCCCTACTCCTACTACCATGCTGACAGTTATATTTGCTGAAAGTCATGTAGTGCAATATCTGTGAAAAAGAAGCTAGCTGATAACATGGTAACCAAAGAAAAGGAAGAGTTCTTTCACTACACAGGAAAACCAGAAGCATCTAGCTGAATTGAAATCTACATTCTGCATCCAAATTTTACTACTTCAAGGGACTCAATAAAGTGCTTAATTGTTGTACAACATAATTTTGCATATCTATTAAAAGTTTCTCAGTTATGTATTTTTAATAAAACACATTAAGAGACTCATAAAAATATTAAAAAAGCATATGGGTAAAGACAGCAACTGTTCACAAATGAGCAGAAGGAATGCTTTCTACAAATAAAAAAAAATAGTACTATCTGAGATACAAAATGGGAATGCCAAGCTATATGAGCAGTTTCAAAGAGAGAGAAGAAATCTGCGGTGGCTTAACAGTGAGCCCTATGGATTCTAACAGAGTCAGTTAAAACAAAAGAGACAAACATTATTTTATCACTACCAGGCATTGGCACAAAAAAGTAAATTCAGCTAATTTAAGCTTCTGCTGGATATTCAAAAATGAACATTATGGCTGTAAGTATATATAATGTCCTAGAGACAAGATCTTCAGAACAATTTAGTGCAACTCGCAAATGGCATGTCTGGAAGGTATCCTGTAAAATGCAGTGCAGGATGATATTTATTGATCCCTAATTTGCTCTAGTTGCCATAAGTACTTCAGTGTTGTATCACCCTATTTCATCTTTGAAGAATGCGCCATAGCCTCAGTCCTGTTATTKTGAAGATCCCTGTAATCTACTGTGTCCGTAAAAATGGATACATAGGGAAGTAATTATGGGGGYTTTTTTCCCTAGAAGGAGAAACTTGAAGAGACATAAGAGAGCAAATTGAATTTGTCTGCTCTTTACCCCAGAAATCCTACCAAAATGGGAAATTTTGACTCAGTTGAAACATAATCTGGAGTCACAATAACTGATTGTTAAAGAAAAGCAACTGTTCTTAAGCCTCTTCTGTTTCACATCATTTATCATTTGCTTAACTCATCACATTTGTTACAGATTCTGAATTTTAAAAATATTACATAAATGCAGATTGATATGCAGGATATCTACTGTAACATTGCAAAATACCCATAAAAATGTAAATAGCTTTTTTCTGTCTGTTATGTCATGCATCAATATAATGTAATTAATGTTGTCATAAAATGATAAATCGGATCACTGTGATTAAAAGCTAATGCATAAGATAGAAGATCTATTATTCTTTCATTTCAACTCATCAAGGATTAGATTAAACAATWAAAGAATTCTGAAGCATAAAAGTGAAATTCATCAGTAAAACTTATTTTTTCCCTACAGTACTTTTAACATCAATTTTAAAATCAGTCAAATCTTTCTTTGATTGCACAATTTGTTAAAACTATATCTCTGTATTTTGAAARAAAAGAGAAAATATGTTAATGCATATTGTCGTTAATTTAATATTTTCGAATGTTGTTCAATTCTTCATTACCTTTCCGTTTTTCTCTATTTTTCTGAGGATATCTGGGAATTTGGAAGGTATCATTTGGAAACTTTGGATACTGCAATTCAACACTACACTGGAGCATAATCTCAGAAAAGTTAAAAAAGCTGTATATATAAAAAATGCAACCTTTTGAATATTACTTGAGCTTTGCAATTTATATCCTTGCAGGTTAATTCTTGCAAGATACATTAAATAAATATTTCTTGATTATGTCATTTTGGACTAATATTACAAGTACTTTGCAGTGCTTTGAGAGCCTTTGGGTACCCAAAACTAAAGCAGAACCTCCAGATAACTAATGAAACATCAAAATACTGAAAATGCTGTACTCTAAGTTGTGGTAAATAGTGGATGCAAGAGTCACTGGTTTGAAGATAAAATAGATTAAAATKAATATAAATTACCTTTATGATGCTGAAAAGCTTGATTACTGTGATTGTGAGACACAATTCTGTACAGAAGCAATGTAATGACGATTAATAAAAGTGGCCGGCCTAAGTCCTACTTTTAGAAGTTTTGAAGAAATGCATTTCAAATCTTCTGTTTTCTACTCAAGATCTCAAGATGCAATGTAAAAATAGTCTATTATTAAATAACTGTTTTATGTCTTTCTATTTTTACACTTATGGATATTTTTAAAAACTCACAGGTGGAGAAAGAAAATGATGTGAAGCTGTCCCCTTAAAAAATTCTTTTTGTTTCTTGGATGATTTTTATTAAYAGAGATCTGCTGGGAAGTTGTCACTGCTTTTTGCAGTGACTAGAGCTCTTTTTTTTCTGTTACCTCTGGTTTAGATTAGATGCTCAAGTATATGTTTTTCTTGAATTATGCAAGGAAGARTGTTAAAGGAGGCTTGGGCAAATTGAATAACCTATGCACATAAAGCCAAAAGCCTCTGATGACTCTTGTTTCTAGAGGGACTGGGGATGTTCTGGTAATTTGATTGGAGGATTTGTTGTCAGTGGGAATGTTTGTAGTTGTCTCCACATAGGTTTAAAATGTATGCTCTTGTTAGTAAATAGGAGGAGCTAGTTTAAARTGTCCAGGTTTTGGCAGGCTGGCAGGAAAGAAAAAACTTTATACTGTGGCGTCTTTAAAATAACTTGAGGGCAAGACAGAAACTATTCCAAGTCACATTGAGAGAAACTCAGGAGAATGAATTAGGGCAATTTTTACTCTCCTTCATACCAACATAAATCTGGAGTGACTCCACTGAAATAGATAGCTAATCCCAACATAATCAAATATGATTTCTTCCTTTTATTATTTCAATTAGAAAATAAGTAATAATGACTGCTGTAATTATAGTTTTGTGACCTAATGAATTTGCGCAGGGCTTCCCTTTAGAGTAGAATTTATKGATAATGTGAATTTAGCTATTATAATAGGTTATCTTCACTTTTAAACTTCTTTCTGTCATCTGGCCACTTTTCCTTCAACCCTAGAGCTAATTCTTTTGTCAGCTCAAGCAGGGTTTCATTGTTATAGGTCAACACTAAGGAACCAGCTGACATATCCCTTTTTCCCAGACTGGGCTACAAGACAGTCTCTGTAAAGAAGGCTGTCTCTGCMTATGACTTTAGGGTATGATCCAGCCCCATGTTGTTGTGTTGTTTAGGTTATASGATGTTCACTATCCAGTTTTCGCAACACATAAGAGACATGACACCTGCCCCAAGCAGTTTGCAATCTAAAATTAGATATGCTACAGTGAGTAACAAGTAATGATTTTTGTGGTTTTGTTGTGGTATAAAAACTGGTGGGCTGGTTAAAAAAAAAAAAAAATAAAAAAAGGAAAATAGAAGCTATTTCCATTAGTTTATGTGAATTTTCAGTTTCCAGATCAATTGTAGTTGTAGGTATCGTATTAGCTAGTCAAAGGGTTTCCAACTGCTAAGATAATTTGCCTAAGCTAGAGATTGCAAATGCAAAATAAAGAGCACAAGACACCACTGAGATGTACAATTCATCAGAACTATTATATTATTCTAATTACTGAAGAGGACATAGTATGGCTTTAACTGTCATAGCTGCATAGCATTAGGATCATTGCTAATTTAGGAAATACAGTTCCCTGCAATAAAGGAGATGCAATTAAAACTGGAGTCAGTTGGATTTTTTATTGTTCATAAAAAAACTACTCTATAGCACATTCCAAACTTTTTGCAATGAAATGTTAAGCAGTTTGCTAGAGACAGAATATTAGAGGGAGATGGACARAAGAGCTATACTTTTAGTGCTTCCTTTGACATCGAAACTGGCATATATACCAGTAGTAAATCTTACCTGTCTGGTATTTCTTCAATACTTTGGCAATGTAAAGCAGTGGAATGTTTGTGCACAAGGGAATACTCACGTTGTTCGTCAGTTAGAGATAAGAAAAACAAACAAACAAAAAAGATAAATATAATAGCTCTAAGTGACCCACATGATACATTGATCTTGACTCCTATGTCAACTTTTGCATATTAGAAATCTATTCAGTTCATATGCCAACAAACTCTGAACATGTGAAAGAACGGAGGATAAGCACAGCACAAGGATAAGCTGCCACTGTGCTTTTTCCTGCAGTTCAATTCTCTGCCTATTACATCTGTTGTGAAGACTCTTTGCTATRGAAGGTTACCTCTGTCCTGATGCCAAACTGCAAAGGTCCACTTGAACTCTGTTTCAAGGCTATTTTGGAAGAGTAGAAAGCAGTAGAATATTCTGCTAACCCAGTACAAGCCCTGTTTACTTAGTTTATCAAAAGTAAGAGTGTGTCTGGTAAAACTAAATAAAAAGTATGAGATTTTATATTCCCATTTTGATTTTTTATTAATTCAATTATTGAATTTTCAGGAAGTCTTCTTTTCCCATAAAGCTTAAAGTCTGGAAGGTAGTAAAAGGAATTTTATAACATTCAAAGTAAGATTTTGCATTTTTAGAAGAAATAGATATCATTATGAAAAGGCAGTAACCATCGTCTCTCTAGGTATTGGGAATACTGTAGGAATTCATGGACCAATGGAGCCAATGGATAAAGTAGATATTCAAAACTGAAAAAGAAGCATAAGGAGATATATTTAGATCTTCTCAAGAATCTCTTCGTTTTCTATTTTTCTGATCCAGACATGCAGATCTCTCTACTTCCTTGCCTTCGCTTCTCCAATTAGAGACTTTATGTGTAACTTGGAGTTAAGTCGAATTGAAACTCCCAAAAACTTCATCTTCTGAAATCTCTGTGATCTTCATTCATTAGGTAGTACATAAACAGCTTAACCAGTATCTCTTCAGCTATACAGCTACTTACTTATTTATTACTCTTTCATTTCTGTTTTTCTGTTGCGCTGCTTTTGTAAGACTTGATTTTAAACTACKGTCTAACTAGAACAAACAATTATGCAAATGAAAAATTAGATCCTTCACCACTTCASAGAACTGCTACACATTTAATTGTTACAAGAAACCACAAAGAATCAGTTAATTCCAGAATAATTCAACATCTGTTAGCAAATTTAAAGAAGATACTGAATTTATTGTAGATCTGTAAATACTCAGCAACTTGGCAGGTGGTATTTTTATGGAGCAGAGAACAAAACAGAAAACAAAAGTASATGAACTAATTTTTCTGTGTAAGGGACACTGCTGCAAAATATATATAGAAAATATTATAACTTTTTAGTCTCAGGAAGGCTCCGTTGTTGTTGTTCATATGTTTTTTAAGATTTTATTGCGACTCYGGAGCTCATTCCATTTGGTGTTACATATGGAATTGTCTATGCTAAATTTGCTTTTTCAGTGATTCAGGTATCACATTTCTCATATACTGCAGGAAACATCAGGCAGTTTATTTCCATGGGATATTATAAAGAGTGTTACTGGCACAGCAGAGCCTGAGGAAAGAGCATGAGATCTTGTGGAAGGCTGCTGATCCCTACAAAGTTCAGTTTATGTTGCAAAGAATGACACATGAAACCTCTGCTCCAAAGTGTCATCTGAGCTGGCACAATTTTCAGATGACAGGCAGATGCATATTGTGTACAAATAGATGAGAGGCATAACTGCAAGGCAGGATCACTTGGGATTGCAGATGATAATTCCTGAAACAGGTAATTTGTGAGGATGTCATTTTATCATTACAATTCCCAGTTTGCTTCCATCTCAGGGATGTAAAAGTTGGAACAATTAGTCTTTGAAGTCTGAAATCAAAATTCAAAATTTTCAAATACTAATAATCATATAAATATATTTTTGTAACAGCTGATCTTGGAAGACCTTACGAATGTGACCACTTTCATAGAAACATATTGAGGCTAAATTGATTTTCCCAGTAGGAAGTTATGGCTAGTGACCATGGGCAGATGCCTTCCATCCCTGTTAACACAAATGATTTACTCATGTTGCATACAGATATGTGAATGACTGTGTCCAGGTTGCAGAGAGGGGGCAGAGCTTAGTGCCATGTGGGCATGGCAAAGTTGCTATTCTAGACTATTATGCAGAAAGGGAATGAGGTTGCAGATACTGCTACTCAGAATAGTTGTTGGCAGCACACAGCCCTTTACAAATCTCAAGAGGATAAACTGAAGCATCATTGGGGAACCAGAAGGATCAGTAAGATGAAAAAAGTTGTCTAATTTATGAAGTGCTGCGTATTTTTGTTCCACTTTCTTTCCTACTCTTGGTGTTATCTACAGAAAAGTCATTTGCAGACAAATCTCTATGCTAATCTTCTTGAGTTAAATTGAAGATGAATTCTGGGAAAGTCTTTAAAATGAAAAACAATTTAAAAAAAAAAGAGACAAGAAGTTTAGGTCAAGGTCGAGGTAAGTTATTCTGTGTTGGACAATGGTCAGGATTCTTTCATATATATCTCAAATATATGGTCAGGAACACAAGCATTGATATAATTATATATAACTATTAAAAAGGTGATTTTAGATATTTTTTTATTATTAGCCAGCCAGATAAACAAATATTAGCCATCTTTTGGCTATRCCCTTGTTAGAAGACAAGAGTAATTAAATTATATGCAGTAAGGACTCTTACAAGATCAAACTCTTTACCTATAGGTTCTGTTCATTCTCATTCCATTTTCTCACTATGCACATGGAACAGTTTTCCATGGCACTCTGCAGTTGCCAAACAAATTCTGAACACAGGTACAGTAATTTCAATGCAAAACAGAAATTGCCAACTGATATTCYCTTTATTTCTTTCAAAGTGTTTTGTCTTTATGAGAAAATAAATAAAACAAAAAGAATTCTGTGGAATACTTTGTTTAGGAAAGATCTCTGCTTAGACCTAAAACATGACAAAATAAGATATTTTCTAGATTATTTATCAAAATTCACTGACAAAAAGAAGGGTTAGAGTGTATAAATGGAAGTTGCTTTTAGAGTTAAGCTCTGATCATATAAACTTTATATATTGACTGAAGACTATTTATTTCTGTGAAAAACAAAATTCAGTTGAAGATCACCTGAATTTTGAAAATATTATCATATTATATTTTTTCTACRTATTTTCCCTGGTATTTCCTGCTACAAAAGGTGGTAAAGATTTTTTTATTCTGGTTAAGAATAATTTCCTTAAACTCAGGAACCTTGCTTTTGTATTTAAGCCACGTATTTTAGAGGATGACAGAAAAACATTGCAGAATGATTTTTAGCTCCTTGTAGTGCATGACATACATAAATATTTAAAGYGCAAATTACCTGTCCCTTATAAAAGACTTAAAGCATTGTTGAAAATGACTTTCTATAACTTCTACTATTATGTATAATCCTAARACTGGTAAAAACTTTCAGATAATATATTAGAGGCTATAGTTTGATAAAAACAGATAGAATTTGTCTCTTATCATACTTTTAGCTGAATACTGAATTAGGATAAAACCACAAATAACCCCTGGCAATACAGAGTGCCACTGCATATTCCTGTTGTATTACAAAGATGTGGGTTATGTTTTGCATAATAACTTGAGGCCTTTTTTTCATCTGGAAATCAGAAACTGAGTATGTCAGTATARCAGGAGCCCATATGCAGTGTCAAGCTTTCTGAGATGGACCTTTTGTTTCCCTCTGAATAATTTTTGTCCTGTGGCCCTGAATGCAAATTAAAAAAATAAACAAAA